>UCOM01000553.1:0-73732 GCA_900474385.1 Ormyrus pomaceus | reverse complement strand
CTTAAAAAACGGTTATAACCGTTTTTTCGAACAACTCCAAAAATTACTATCACAATGCTTCCTCTAGGAGGAAGCAATATTTATGTACACTTACAAGGAGAGTGTCCCAACTTTGGGTCACGGATTTTCTTGAAACTTCGGGATATGTTATTTCATGTTAAAATATGAAGAAAGCCGCGTCTATTCGGTCTAACGCTCGATTTTTCAAAACTTATGAGCTCTTTTATCGAAAATCTAGAAAAAATTGATTTTTGTTTAATCACACAACTTTGCATAGTTAATTACAAAGAACTTTAACTCCCGGCATTCGAAAGGTGAGATCAAATTCTATTGATTAAAAAGAATTTTGTCCAAAAATCTTTATTTGTTCCAAAGTTGTAGTCAAACAAAGAATAACCGTTAAAATAAGTTAAAATTACGACAATAAACTTTTTATGCTATTTTAAATTAATTTTAATCGTCGTTCTTTGTTTGACTATAATTTTGAAACAAATAAAGATTTTTGATCTCATCCTTCGAATACCGGGAGTTAAACTACTTTACAATTAACTCTTAAAATGTTATAAGTGATTAAATAAAAATCAATTTTTTTTTTTAGATTTTCGGTAAAAGAGCGTTAGACCGAATGGACGCGGCTTTCTTCATATTTTAATATTAGAAAAAATATCCCGAAGTTACAAGAAAATCCGTAACCCAAAGTTGGGGCGCTCTCCTTTTTATTTTCACACTAGTAAAATCCAACGCGCTTCGCGTGTATTACTTTCTTTTTTTTTCAGTTATAAACACTGCAAAATCAATGCACACTTACGTACAGTCACTTAAATGAATTCTCACGTCAATTATTTTTCCGCCAATCAGATCACGAATAAATTGATCAGCCAATCACATTACGAATAAACTGACTTCACTTTTCAAATCATCAATTTTTTAAGGAAGGTTAAGCACTGCAAAATAAATGAACACTTACATACAGTCACATAAATAAATTCTCACGTCAACTATTTTTCTGCCAATCAGATCACGAATAAACTGATCAGCCAATCATATTACGAATAAACTGACTTCGCTTTTCAAATCATCAATTTTTTAATCAATTTTTTAAGGAAGAGAACAATTAAGGATTTTACTTTAAACTTTAATTTTTTTTTAACTACGATTATAACACGATACATAATTTTGATCAAAGAATCATATGTATGATTTTAAATAAGTCTGCTACCTGCAGATGTGACCTTCTCTTTGTTGTCTATAAACTGACTTAAATTTAATTTTACCTAATAAATTTCTTAATAATTGAAAATTCCACAAACTGACTTTAAATTTAAATTTCCTTACTTAATAAATTTCTTTGCAACGTTTTTACAGTATCAATAGAGCCTCGTTTAAAAGTAAAAAATTTATTAAATACAGATGCAATATAAAAATGTTTATGATTTATTTAAGCACATATTTGTTGTCACATATATGCCAACTTCAAAACTAAACTTTAATTCATGATTAAAAATTTAAACCTCTTTCCTCATAATATTAATGCACAAAGCAATTAACAAAAAATCCATGCGCCTTCATTCGTTAAAAAACGAATTAGAACGGATTTCGACATGGCGCATTGCAATATAATAAGTTCTTCTCTATCTCGTCGCGCAACGAGATTAATTAGGCTTTGTCAGGGTTACATGGGGAGGAAAAGTAAGAGCGGGAAGGAGGTGGGGGTCGAAGGCGGAGGTCAGTCTTGCCGGTAGTAGGATGAAATGAGCTCTTTGAAGTTTTTCCACGGGACTGTTGGCCGCCGCCGTCGTCGCCGCGCTTTTCCACGGGACAGACATTTCTTTTTTTCCTCGCTCGCTCGCGGATTGACCCCTTCGCTTCAGCCCGCTCGACTCTGAAAGAGAGAGAGAGAGAGAGAGAGCGCGAGCTGCGTGGAAAAAATCGTTAGCCCACTCGTGTCCGCGGCTCCCTTCGCGTCTCTCCTATCGACATTTCCCCAGGTGACGATGTGCTCTCGCTCTCTCTTTCGCTCGTGCTCTGCTTTGCGCCTAACCTTCCGTTCGTATTGCGCGCCAATTTTTAAATTAATCCATGTTGCCGGGTTGATTTTGGTTAATAGTTTTTTTGGTATTGTTTTTTGAAACTTTTTTTTTAGAAAAAAAATAATGTTCATGAGAATTGAAGACATATTTATTTGACAACAGTAGGATATTTCTAAAAAAAACTATAGGTAGCGAAAAAAATTTTTTTTGTTGCATAGAAAAAGATCGCAGGTACTTTTGAAAAATAATATAAACATATTTTTTTCAACGAAATATTAATTTAATTTTCAAAAATATCGTTTTTCTTTTAAAATTACTAAACACAATTTATTATTGAAGACGGACTTAAAAAATCGTAAGTTCAAGCAGATATCAGGTCAAAAAAATAAATGATCAAAAAACACAAAAGTAACTCAAAACAAAACCAATATTAAAATTTAACAAAATTACATGCTCTTTAAATATATCTCAATAAAATCAACAGTTTTTTGATAAATGTAAGTACGTAATATAAAAATATATTCAAATTTACTTTAAATTTTTATTTAACTGCAAAAAATTAAAAAACGTATTTTTTAAACTAATTTTTAAATAAATAAAATCCATTTGATTCACCTTATTTCAAACTTAATTAAAAATTTAACAGTAATTGCACTATTAAAATTCTTATTTCATTCTCCATTTTAAATCTTTCAATTAAGAATTACGTTCAATTATTTTTAGTAAAAAAAAATTTCAAATCCACCGATAATTGCCCAAATAATTAAATTAAAACAAAGTATCCGCGCGAAAATTCCAGCGCGGATTGTACCGAGGGGGGTGTCGCGTGCTTTTGCGCGGGATTGTACGCGACCCACCTCCCCCCTCTGCCCCTCTCTCGTTCTATCTCTCTCTTCGTTTCTCCCTAAACCCTCCTAGCCACCCCGTATTACGGGGGGGCGAGGAGGGGGGCATCAGGGGGAGAAGAACGCGAGCCCGAGCGCGAGCGCGGGGCCGAGGGGGGAAGAAGAGTGCGACGGTTCTCATGTTTTCCCGTATATTAATTCTTCATCGCGCGGCTTGAAACCGCGCGAGCACGCCGAATTATTTCGGCACCGCTGACGACAACGGCGTCCCTGTCGTTTGATCTTCTCCGGGATTTTACCGTGATTTATTTCTCTCTTTCGTCGGTTGATAAGTCGAGGGTGGTTCGATTTCAAGTTTTTGAGGTTAAGTGGTCTCTGATGGTTCTATGCTTTTCAGGTTATGGTGCTTCGTGACATTTGAATTTTACTAAATTATTTTCTTGCGCGTTAAAAGCAATATTAAAAGCATTGTTGACGTACTTAATATGTAGAAACTTTTAAATTGAATGAACTTATAAAAAAATGGTACTTAAAAAATCACCATCGTTTGATATATTTTCACAGCATGTTAAGGTAATGGTTAATGTTCGACCAAAAGTTAGAAGGGATGGTGATTTTTTTATTACAAATTATGATAAAATATATAATAGCATTAAATTGTTAGTTATTTGCAAATGCTAAGTCATTATTATATATCTTGATATCAAGAAAAAGGGCGTGTTTGATCAACATTTGTCTGTTTGTTATCCAGCTTATTTTTCAGGATAATAATTTTAATATAATTCACGTTTATAATTCTTTATAATATATTCCAAATCGTTCAAAATAAAGCTCATTGAATGTCAAAATTGAAAGTTGGCAAGTGAAATAAAATATGTAAAAAAAGTATATTATAAACAACAATACTTTCATGTGGAATGAATATACTAAATACATATACATTGTGTAACATGGGCAAGAAAATTTTCCAACACTCGACTGCAATATTTTTATAGTGACGTTTCCTTTTATGAAATCTTAGACACATTTTGAAAGTGAGACAAATAAAGCCATCTATTGACTGGAACGTAAACGATGTATATACTCAACATAATATTAAGGTTCAAGTTGATTAAATAAAATAAATTAGAGAATGTATATTAAAGTTGTGCTTAAAAATAGTTTTCCTTAAAAACAATATATATATATATATATATGAATATATTCGTGTAGAAGAACAAATAATGATTATATGTTTTAGTAATTATCAAAACTTATTTTCTAATTATATTTAATGTATGAAAAAATGAAAAAAAAAATTACATTGCAATATTCGTATATGCTTCCAAAACAATCGTATCGATAAAAAATTATTTTATTTCCCTTAACAATAAGCAACAAAAACGTCACCGGAAATATTTTTTAATAAAAATTGCAAAAAATAATTTTTTAGCACAAAATGCACAAACGACGAAGTTTGAGAACCACGTGAATCCCCCTGTAGCCTCCCTCGCTTCCCACTCGTCCCCTCCTCCTCCTCCTCCTCTGCCTCCCCCCGTCCCCTCGCGCTGCGAGGTAGGGATCCTTCTTGGTGAAGAAGCGGAGAAGGAGGAGGAAGCGGTGGAGGATGAAGGGGAACGGGGGAGGGAGAGAGAGGAGAGAGAGAGAGAGAGCATTCGGAGGATGAGAAAGAGAAAGAGAAGATCTGCACGTTCGCCGGTCAGCGGCTCACACCGTCCGGCACCTTCGTTTACACTTTTGCGTGTGCACAGAGAGAGAGACAGCAGCGGTAGCGCCGATGTTGTTTTCCCGTTTTGACGCAGGTCGCGGTCTACTCCGACTGGCCCTTCGATGCCGACCTCCATGCTTCCCCTGCTGGAGAGAGCTGCTTGTCATGATCGCGGAAATTCCCGAGTTGGGCCGATCAATAATTTTTTTTCTTATCGCCAGACTGACTAAAGTTTTGCCTCAAGGGTTGGCATCGCTATTAGGTCATAGAACTTTGTTTCTTAAGAAGTTTTTATCTTTGTTGCTAATGATTTTATTGGTCTGGTAATTATTCTCATTACCATTTATAGATACGTTAGTTGGACGTTAAGTACTGAATTAAAGGATTTACACTTGCAGTTTCTTTCGTCTTTTGTTAAATAACCGAAAAACTGTTAAAATTGAATTGTTTTTAACCAAGGTCTACTTTGAATTTATATTTTTGCATTTATTAGGTACATCAGAGTCGAGCATTATAGTCGCAAATTTTAAAGTAATTTCTTAGATGACATTACTATTCATGCATATGAAACAAGCAGGTTGAAAGACTGGGGAGCGATTTATGCAAAGTGGGAAGAATATTGTATAGGGTGAGTAAATACGCAGTACTCTAGGGCTGTGTAAACGGTCACGTGGTTGTGTCAACAGAGGTTAGGTTCAGTTTACTGTTCCACTGTTTTGGATTGCACAATTAGTTTACGTGCTTTTATAACATTGTTTACTATCATTTAACTAAGGATAGTTAACTATCTCTTAGTGTAAGAATAAAACTTGAATATTAAAAATCACATTACCAAAAAATCTGTATATTCTGGAAAAATAGGGATCCATAAAGGAAACTTGGTCAATAGATTAATGTCACTCTTTATCACGATTCTTGCTTATCCGAAATAAATTATTCAAATAATTTCTTATTGAAGAAATCTTACGAGATAAAATGAAGTTAGATGTTCAATTTAATGGTTCGAATTTTACTGACTGCCAACTAAACACCTTAAAATCATCTGCATAATATTCAGTAAATATTAGACAACTGTAGAGAAAATCCTGTCAATAGGTTAATCGTCGAAAATCTCAAATTTCCCAACCGATTGAAACATCTGATCCCGATTACAAGTGACCCAACAATCCTGGCAATCATAAAAAAGGTGATCCGGATAAAGGAGCATCGCGTGACGCAGCGCCATCCAATAAGCAGCCAATAAAGACGTATTTCATCCGAAGGTGACCATCTCCATACATCCCGTACAAGCGTAAGACACGTGGGGTGAGCGTGCGCGCATTTATTTCGACACCAGGCTCGTCCTCGGGTGCCAAACCAGGCGACATACCCTTCGGTCACGCATTGCCGAGTGGGTTAGGTTACCAACCGGAGGAGGGAGAAGACGAGCAGCCAATGAAGCGATCACGTAGCGAAAAGAGAGAAAGAGAGCGTTATGTCCTGGATGTACACACGCGATACTACCCGCCGACGCTTTTTCCTGTCTGCCCCTTCTTCTTTCTGTCGCGTGTCCGATGGCTCGTCGTCGACGAGCCGCCGGCGATTCTCCTGCCCTAATTTATTTCTGGCTGTTAGCGTCATTTTACTCGGTTTCGCTCTCTCTCTCTCTCTCTCTCTCTTTCTCTCTTCCTCCCTCGCTTGAACCTTCACCGGCCTATCGGGGTTATTGGGATATTTGCTTAGAAATCTCTATTGGCGATGGAAATTTTATGCCATCAAGCCTGTTGTCCCCCTTTTCTTTACCCCTGCGATGTTTTATCGAATTTATTTTGACTCGGTCCTAAGCGTGTAAGTTGATTGAATTTGTATCATGTTTTCAGCGATGATACAGACTTTCAGATACCGTTTAAGGGGCAATAGCCGCTGTGAATAATGAACAACTTCACAATTTTTAATTGAGAAAGATTTTTCTACGTCTCCCTATAAGAAAATTGACAAATTAATCTTGAGAAGATTAAATCACTAAACAAATATTGAAATCAAAGGACCGTTCCACTCCAAATACATCCCAATGTTCAATGAAGGCTTCAGCCTTAGTCCTCAAGGGAGAATTTTTTATCCCGAATGAGAGATCTTTTTCCCTTAGGAGACATCATTCAATATTGAAGCAGCTATTATAACTGATTTCAGGGCTAATCAGTGTCAGAAGATTACCAAAGCGAATAAATGTTACAATTAACTCACACTACTACTTCTTTTACCCAGTAAGATCAACAGAAATAAAATGCTTAAAACAATAATCTTTGACAATAACAAGCGACTGACATTGACTAACTTTATTTATATACGTAGAGACGGGAGAGTTCTTGAGGCTAAAAGAAACTTCAAACAAAGGTTTTGATGGCTTTCATTATCGGTAATAAGATACAGTAGTAGGATGATCTTAGTTCAAAGAAAGAAGAGATAGTATTGATTTTCACAGATATTTAGCAGGAGAATCATCCCGCTCTTGAGCTTTTCTCTTCCTTTCACTCTTATAAGGAACTTTTGCTTCGCAAACTATTCTCTACGCACCTTTGCTTCAAAACCTTGACGTTCACTTCCCTCTAATAACTGTAAATCTCACCCTTAACGAAATTAAATTTTGTGCAGAAGGTAGAATTTAAATTCAAATTATGCGATGGCTAATCACATGTTTACTATCATCGTCAATGAAGTAATCGAAACTCTTGTCAAAGTTAATAACTCGTGGCAAGTTATAGACGCTGCGAAAACTAGAATTTAAAAGCTCCGTCTTTTTAGTAAGTCCCTTACATCTCCAAATTTCAGACAAGCGGGAATAACAATTAACGCTGTTCAGAACTTCTTACGACTTACGAATCCAGAATAAAAGAGCTATTAAGTAGAAATGCGAAAGTTAAGTCCGGGTATTAATCCAGGCGTTTACTTACTCAACGGTCGTTCGGCGTAATACGCGCCATTACGATTTTAATAAACCATAGCTCCAACTCCGGGACGCTAATCAAAGAGTCATAGGGAAAGAGACGAGACAAAAGCTTGTCCTCGGGCCTGCCCTCGAAGGCGCAAGTATAACGCCGGAATAGGAATAAACTCGCTAGGTTCCCGGGGATGGGAACCTCTAATTTATAGTAGCAAGACTAGCTAACCGTGCGCTCTCCTTACTAAAATTCAAAAGTTCTCCCCGCGAAAGTTTACGATGCCGTCTAGCCGGCGCGGCGCTCCTCTATCTCCCCGCCATTCGTTCACCTTGTACTTCTGCTAGTTTACCTCGTCGTTATTCGGTTTTCTTCCCCCCGGCAATTTAGCGCTTCTTTTTCAGAAATAGGAATTTTCGTTTATCTTGGCGTTGTTGTTGTCGCTGGTTTTTTTTTGTTTTTTTTTTGTTTTTTTTTTTTTTTTTTTTTTGCGGAAAGTGGAGGAGGAAGAAGTCTCTCTCGCAGCTCTTCTCCGCGATTTTTCGTTCTGCTTTTCTTTCCGCATGCTTCTCAATTTTATCTGCGCCACGGGGTTTTATTACAGTCGGTGTTTTTGTTTTACGGTGTCTGTACCCCGCCGCTGTCTTTTTTATACTGACTGTCCGTTATTCCAAGGCTCGTGTAGTCTCTGTGGCGATATTTATGTATGTTTTGTCATTTTTTGTTGTAAAGTGCACTTTGTTAGAAATGTTTAGACTAAAAACATTGGCGCGATAAAATTCGTGGTGCAATTTTTTAGATCTTGCATGGAGAATTGGTGAATGTTAAAATACTGATCTAGCTTTTGTCAAATTGTGAAAAAATTTGGTGATTCTGCTTTTTATCAACAGTAATTACATTTTTAAGAAATATTTTGAAATTCTTCTTTGCGTCAGCTAGTTAAAGTAAAAAAAAATATTTATCGTAACAATATTGATGTGAAATTAACGATTATAATATAATTTATTTATTTATAATTTTAAACCGACTAAATCCTTTACAAAAATTAATATAGAGTAGAAATTGTAGCTCATTAGTGCCAGTCAAGCTAATAACATAATCAAAACCTAATATGTACTTATTGCGATTTACTTCTAAGCAGATTCAAGTAATCTGAGTGATCACTACATAACCATCCCCTAACTCGTATTTTAAATCTATACTATCAGCCTCTCCTATCATAGTTTTGATGGTAAATAATAAAATTGCTTACTGTGGATCAATATCTACTTGCGTAAGAAATTTACAGAAGATACACTGAAATATAAAAAAGAAATCCTAAGCACTCGAGAAAACATGAAATTATTACCTGTCAAGGTAATCACTTGATTTTTTTCACGAGCATTGCTCGCCCACTGGCACTGCCCGCGTCGAGGGTTTCATTATTTCTCGTTTCCTCCGTTCGGGGTCCGGCGCTCGCCGGCAAAGACGCAGAAAAGCGAAGCGAATACATTAAAAGCGCGGGCGCTCTCTCGGGCTCTCTCGTGTGTATACGCGTCGATCGCATAACGAAGCAGCCAGCGCGCGCGCGCCGTTCCCGTCTGGCGCTTCCGAGCGAGCTTCCGGGGGAGGGAGGAGGAAGAAGACGTCGCAGTCGTCGCGACGCGGTTTATTGCTGTAGCCCGGAATCCCCTTGTCTTTCCAGAACGCCGGATGATAATGCCGGCCCGTTAAACAGATATTAAAGTGTGCTTTACGTGGACCCGACGGAGAGAGAGGAAAAAGTGGCGGGGGTGGGGGAAGCGCGTGCAACGCGAGCAGTAAAATGAGTTATTCGCGATCCTTCCTCTTTTTTTCGGGCGCTCCCGCGTCTTTTACGGGTCGCTGGTAATAAATTTTCAATTTCTCTTTGGTAACGGAGACGACTGGCTGCCAGTCGTAATGGCTCTCGGGTTTTTTTTAGGGGCGAGCGGTATGCCTTCTTCGTGGGTGTTTAGAAAGCTGGGGAGATTGATCTCGGGACTGTACGTTTCTTTCAGCGCAGTTCCAATTTGTTAATTTAATTGTACGAAGAAAAATCGTTGGCAGATTTATTTTAAAAACTGTATAAGAGGTTTTATGAAATCTTCAATTATCTATGAATACTGAGCAAGTAGACCATTATCATCGGCTTTATCAATTTATATTAATAAAAAATCATTTTTATGTAATAATTGGGTATTGTTATGAAAATAATATGTCGTAATAAGCAAACAGTTATTTTACGCAGAAAAAGTTAGATGTAACCGATTAAACGTTATTTAAAAAAAAAGTGACATTAATTTACGCAGGATTCTTTATCTCAAGCAATTAATTGGCGCATACTTTTGATAGTTTCGTCTCGGTCGCATTATCAATCCCTGTATAACGACTCGCCATTTAGAGGCGTTAAAGCAGGGCTCGAAGTACCTACTTAGCCGAATGAGCCAAGTCGTTGCTTAACTAGAACGAGGGATATCGACCACCGTAAACAGTTTATATTAGGATTGCTCTTAAAGGCTTCTGTTAAGCTCGGACTGCCCCATTTATCGGCAACTTTTTCAGGCATTACTCCATTTTAACGACACTGTACGCATCCTGCAGGATTTGAGCAAAAACATTTTTCGCGCAATCGACGAGGAGAACACGTGTCTGAATTAAGTCTACAGGGAACTGTGCACGTGCAGAGCGCCGATTGCGGAATCGGTAATCTGGTTTCGCGCTTCGCGTGATCGATATCCAGCGAACGGGATCGATCCTCGATCGCGATCCGATCGGAATGTCGTTTCATTATCGGCTGGATTTATCCCCGAGATCTCTTGCGTGTCAAGTCAAGCCCTTCTGCGCCGTCTTTTTATTGAAGCTTAAAGAGATCACGCGTGTCTCTGTACAGATTTGAATCGACGTGTCTTTGGAAGAAACAATCTGTTCAGTCGTCGGTTGTGATTGATGTTTTATTAGCGGGATCGGATTTGATTAAATAATTTTCTATGATATTTTATTAGCAATGCTATCTCGAGTTTATAAATATTTTATTTTTTGCGTTTCCGATGATAAAAGCGCTTTTAAAAGAAAAAAATTCGATGAAGTTACTGAATTCGATACGGCAATCGAACATTCCGAAAATTAAAGTGAATTTTCGGCCTCTAACAATAACGGAATTAAATTTCAATTTTTGTTTTAGATTCCTGATATTCTTAAACAAACATATCAAGAATTCCAACTTGAAAAACACCCCCCAAAAAAACAAATGCTCGCGGGCCGCCATTATTGCAGCCGAAACGGAAGATTTTTCCCTCAATAAAACGAAAATTTAATCCTCGCCAATACAGAGAAGCGAATAGGAACGCACGAATTTCAAGAAGCGCGTATCGATTTTAGAAATTCCATTTTGCGAGGCACACACGCATGTCTGTTTCGCCCGATCTCGAGCATGTGTAACGTACGCGCCTTCGTTCCTTTGTGAACTGGACTCGCACACAAAGCCGCCGCGGTATAGAAATCGAGTGAGTCACTCGCGATTCTTCACACAGTCGCACATCTGGTCAGTCTCTCGGACCGGCGACGCCGAACTGCTGCTTTCTAGGAGTTCGTATTTTGTTTGAGCCTAGACTTACGAGTCTGGTGAGGGACGTAGAGCCTGTTGGGATTTAATGGATGAGCGTTGAAATTGCATTTTTTTAGCGCATTCGGGTTTTTTGAGGACGGAAACGTTAAAACATTATTTTTTAATAGAAAATATTACTCTACCGCTAACTGTACCAGTTTGACTCAAATAAAAATTTGAATCTTACGCTTTTAGGTTCCTTAAATCAATGAGTGCATCAGCTGTCATAATTTAAAAGAGATAATTGAAGAAAGATCTTTTATAGATTATTTTTTAATATTCCTTTTAAACTTCTGAAATATGAATCGAGATAAAAAGCTGGCATAAGCATTTTACATAAAGCTTTTAACAAACGCATTTAAATAATTTCAATTGTGCTTGTTTGCACTCAAAGCATAACCAGCCAAGGATTAACAATTTATTAATCATCAGCAAAAACGTACAAACACCTTATTACTTTCAATACCGACCACCGATCGCCCCAATATAACCTCAGGCTCGGCGAGCACCGTTAAATCCCGCCCAAATCGATCACGATCACATGCAAAGTCACAACATGCCACTTAATGCATCGCATCAAGCCCTAAAACCCTTCATTTCCAGGCCTGTCGAAAAGAACAATACCAACGATCACTATAATCACCTCCCTCCTTAAAAAAAGAGAAAAATACTCTCTCGAGAGGAAGCCACGTATTCCGTGGCAAAAGGGCAGCGAGTGAAATTAGAGGCAAGACATTCGCGGCATGTCTGGCTGCGCGTGCGCAAGTCCGTCTGTTATTAACGCGGCGGCGCGTAAATCAAAAGTGCCGCGGTAGGCTTCGAGAGCTTTTCCTTTTCCCGATTCCGCGCGCGCCGCTCTTTGAGCCGAGCCGCCGCGGATATATCTTTTTGCGAAAAAGGAAGAAGCGCCGAGATTTTCTGTTTCAGGAGTTTTTCTTTTTTTTTCTACCTTCGAGGAAGTAGTTGCGCGTTTAATGAGAATGAGAGAGTCTGCGTGTTGCTTAAGTGTGGTTATTTATGCGCTGGGTTCATGTCAATGTGAAGGATTTTATGCGGCGACATGTCGCTGCTTAAATTGTGAATAAAGAAATTTTTTATGAAAACGTTTTATAGCCAGATAAATAACCGGGATTTTTGAAGAATGAGAAAAGTTTTCAAGAGTATTGATTTCAAACGAACCTTGTTTGGTTAATATTCAGATAAAAGATAAATTCGTTTTCAGAATAAGACATTCCTTGGTATAAAGAATGTTTTAAATGGCATTCAAAGTAGTTTATGCGCATCACTAATGTTAGAAAAATGTAATCCTGAGAAATGGACAAAAAATACATCGTAATTCGCCAAAGTTAATATAAATGTTTTTAGGTTAAATTATAAAATAGAATTTGAACAAAAATTATAGCATAACATCTGTACAAATAATAACCAACTAGTCTGCAATCCATGAATTGGCCAAAAATTAGTTTGTTTTTTACTTTCACTACATAATTGGCCTCCTACCTATTTATAATATTTATGCCCAATTTATAAGCAATGCGTGGCCATTTTACTCAGACTAAAAAACTGTCGTAAAATTACTAAAAAAAAACCTTACATTTAAGCATGGTATCTGACCAGATATTTGGCGAATATTTGGCCATCAGTCAAGTAGAATTGGTCAATATCTAAAAATAGAAATCAAATGGAATCAAACTCTACCAGGGTTTTAAAACAGTCTTTTCATTATTTACAAATGTACATTAATCAATTTTAATAATTTGAGAGCTATTAAACAATATGTAGTGTACTCACATTGCTTTTAAATAATTAATGATCAAAAGGGGAATTTGATTTATTCACGATTTATAAATTTCAATTAGCAATCACTGAACAAAAACTTGCATAAACGCAGATTGACAAGCTACAAGTATATATTTGTATAATAATAATCATAATATTCTGTCGTAACATTAATCATAAATATTTCTGACAGTTTCTGCTCTTTCTAAAATCCCAACGAAAGCAGAATCCAAAAATCATTAAACTCCAAAAAACTCCACCGCCTTCAAGCTTACACTCCCAAGCCGCTCTAAGCTCGCCGCAATACAGCATCAGCAGCTAGGCGTTTAACTCTTCGTAAAAAAGACGAAAAACAGTTCTAGCCGGCAAAAAGGAAGAGCGCTCGAAGGCGATGCAGCTTTTTATTGGCGGCCGGCCAAAGAGCGGCTCTCTGCTGCGCGTCATACAGGTGCCAGCGCATCATCAGCCGCGGACGGAGGGGGCAATTAGTGCGGGCATTATCGCGCCGGAAGAATGCGCCAGCTATTTTAATTTTTCGGTATTTTTCCCAAGCTCCGAGGAAAGGATTTACGCGGAATCGGGACGACGTGGCCGTTGGCATGGAAACGGAAGTGGGAAAAATTTCAGTTCCTTTGGAATGGTGTTTGAATTGGCAGGCGATGGGTGATGGTTTAATTTAGTTTTATTGGTTCCTTTGTGAAAGGGTGTAGAGATATTGATTGACTTTTAATGAAATAAAAGTGATAAAATTGCTCTTTTGCTACGTACAGTTTTATAAAATTGATTTTTACTATATGTACGATGGAATTTATTGATCTCATCGTGCTAGGGACCCTAACTTATTTTTTTCTAGGAATTGTCTGTAATTGGATAATAATTTGCTAGTAAATGGTTTTATTTTAAATGCTCGAAGTATATTACAGAAGGTATACTCCATAAAGTACTAATTTAAAAAGAAATGGAGGTTTTATTCTAAAACAAAAAAATGAATAAGTGTGTAAAAATCACCCTTCATCCTTCCTTTTCTTCAAATTCAATGCTTCTAAAAAAGTTTTCGAACACAAATTTTACCAACTTCCAATATCGCCTGACGAAAAACAAAGTTTCAACAGCTCGAAATCAAAGCTCAGTCGGTAATCCACATTGAACCTTAACCAATATTCATCACTCCATCAAAAGCATCCACTCGGGGCATCAACAAGCCATCAATTTCCGGCCTATCAACTTTAACAGCCATCAGGCGCTCATTGGTCTGGTGGGGCCATTCGAAAACCGCGGCGAAAATCCCGCTTGCGTTATTATCAGCCTGCGATAAAACGAGGCCGGTCAAACAGTGCCGGTGTTCCCGGATCGCTGTAGCACTAGTTGTAAACTCGCGCAGTAACTTTGGAATCTCGGTCGAGCACGTCGTCGTCGTCCTCCTCCTCGGCGGCGGGGATGGCGGCGGCTGCTGCGGCGGCGGCGGTGGCCCTTCCTCGGAAAACACGTGGCCGTCGACGAGACGTGAGGCTATTAGCGCAGGTCATGGCGTTATTAAAGACAATGAAGCAAACTTTATACGGCCGAGGAGGAGGAGGCAGGAGGAGGAGGAGGGAGAGGCCAATTACTTGGCAATTAGTCGAGCGCAGAGAGAAAGAGCAACAAGTGAGCATCGAGCAGCCGCAACCTCTCCGCCGCCACCACCTCCTCCTCCGCCCAAGTTGCCCACGCGCCTCCTCGCGGCGCTGCTCTCCTTTCTTTGCGCGGCCTCTCGTCAAAGGGGTTCAGAGGCTGCGACCTCTGTCGAGCAACCCCTTCGCTCTCGGACAGACGTCTTTTATCTGCTTTTTTCGTACCTTGTCCGCCACTTCCTTCTGTCGCGAGCTGAGAAAAGAGACTCGCCTACTTTTCTGCGCTTTCTGCAGAGGGCGTTCACTGTAAGGGATGAGGGTTGAAAGAGGGAAAGTGTGATATTTCTATCAAATCAACGTCTTCAATTTCAAATAAAATGGGATTGGTACAGATATTTCAAATGCTTTAATAATTATTGAGTTGTATTTTATTTTTGGGTCGTCATAATGGATTGAGAATTAAAAATAGAAGTGACAAAAGTGACACCAACAGTAGAACTATCATTCCATATTTCTCGATTGCTTGGTGCAAAAGATTCGTGAGAGTAAATTAATCATGATTCTTCAAAATGTCAATACAGAACATGTAATCATCACAGACCTTATAGTACTACATAATAAAAAAAAATGTTAATTTAATTGTTCAGAAAGTTTTAATCCAACTTTAGACCGTTACAAAGAAGTTAAAACTACTTCGAAAAGATAATTCAAAAAGTTAGTTTCACCCCCGAAGAATGCGACAAGCCTTGGCGCCCAAAGTAACCCCTTCCCACCCCGTCGGTGCAAAAATCCGCGCACTCATGGTCAGCCAAGGCCGCGGAAGAAAGCATCAGCGGGAGGGGGGGGGGCGCCATAAATTTCAAGATTCTTGGCAAGGCCGCATCAACGCCTGGACCGCAGCGCTTGCGAAAGGGGGTTGCGAGATCGAGCGGCAACCCCCTCCGCTCGGCGGCATACATATTTACGCAGCCGCTGCGATCTCTGACCAGTGCATGCGCGTTCAGGTGGGCCACCAGCGGCAGCAGCAGCGTACGTGCGTGCACGCAGCCTGCGTACACGGGCCAGGCGATTTGCCGGTCGAGGGGGTTGGGTGTTGCGCCGGAGGGTACACTCCTCGACAAGAGTGCAACCCCTCCCTCCCCCCCATCCCCCCTTCTCCCCATCCCACTCCTGTTTCGCCTTGTCGCGTCCGCCACCGCTCCGCTGTCTTCTTACTCGTTTTGTAGCGAGCGCGTTGCCTAGTTTCTGGGCTCGCTTTTTTCACCCCTTGCCGGGATGGCCGGGATGCGAGCTGTTCTTGAGCTTCGTTTTACACGGCTCTGCTTTCGCGACGCGTGCTCTTCTTGGCAGTGGGCTGCTTCTTTTTTCCTTGCTGGCTGTCTGCTCTTCTGGTGTCTTCCTTTTTCACTCTTTAGTTTAGTAAGTAGTTAAGTGGGGGGGGGGGGGGGTGAATTATTAGGTGCTTATCCTTTTTATTTAATTCTGAAGAGCGATCTGGTTTTGGGACCCTGTATTATTTAAGAAAATACGTTATGTAATTCTTAACTTCTATATAAGATTATAAAAGCTTTATAATGGAAGTTAAAATTGATAGATTAGATGATCGCAATTTTTTTGACTAATGGAATATTATTTAGTAACTTTCGAGTTTTAACTAGTTGCAAATGAACTCTCACTGAAAGTGTAACTGTGCACCAGGATACACACGTTTATTTGGTTAATCGAGCTAATACGTATAGTAATCGTATGTTTACCTAAAGTTAAAAAATACCTATATTGGTCATATCCAGTTTCGTAGGAGTGCACATATGAATAATGCTGATGAATGATGCAATCTCAGCCAAAAATGATTTTATGGAGCAGATGCAGGATTGGTTCACCCCATTACCCTGAATCGAATCATCCTCGCAAATTACCGCGAATTACAGCCTTCTTCGAAAAAATTCACCATCCAAACCCCCATATCCCCAAATCTAATCATCTAACCTGCAAGATAAGAATCATCCCAGTAGTTGCAGCCCTGGCAGCCGGTACTTTTGAGTGGCCCTGTACTCGAGAGGGAGAGAGAGAGAGAGAGAGACGAGCACCCCCGCAGTTGTCGGCAGAAGGGGCGAAGAGGGCGTACGAGGGGGCTCGTCGCGGGGGAGGCAGGCGGCGGCAGAGGGCGGCACTGTAGGTGGTGGGGAGTCAGGGGCTTCGTTCGAGCCGGTGTATAGAACGGAGGATGGAGCTGCGGCGGGCGTTTTTCAAATAATTACATCGGGCTGCGGCGGTGGTGGTGGTGATGGGTTCCCATGGCAACCGCAGTACCTTCAGTCTCCTACAGACCGACGCAACCGACGCAACCGAGCGGCGCAACCGCCTTCTCTGTCTCTCTCTCTCTCTCTCTCTCTCTTACTCACTCTCTTTTCGAGAGAGGAGAGGAGCTGTTCCTGCCTCTCTCGCTAGAGCTCGAGCTTGAGCTTGCTCGAGCTTTTTTAGTATCTTTTTCTTTCGCTTTCTCTATGTAGCGTAACTTATTTTTAGCTGAAACTTAGTTCTACGCGTCGTTCGCTACGAATGGTGTAACTCAATTAATCTTTAGCTCTTTGAAGGGGTTACAGCGGAAGGTTCGGTCGAAAAGTAAAGCCGGAACTGAATCAATATTTAAGGCTGGTTACAGGCTGGTGTTATCAATTTTCAATTATTCATAAAAAGTTTTCAATTATTATTAATAAAAAATAGTAATTTAAATTTACATTTAATAAAAATTACAAGTCAGAGAGAAAAAAATTCTATGAATGAAATTGGAAAGGGTAAAGAACCATGAAAAGTAATGAGAATTCTCTGTATTTCTTTTTTACAGATGGTATTAGAACTATTAATTACGCTGCTCGCAGCGAATAATAATTACATACACTTTTAATCTGTAAAATTTTTTAAACGCATTTCATTTTTTGAAAATATATATTATAATTTTTCGTAAAATATTTGTTAACTAAGTGAAATATTGTAATTATAATTTGCAGTCTGAGTGATTTCAGTGCAGCTGGTAATTTTACTTGAAATTATAAGTCTTGTCTGTCAGAGATCTTGACATCTCTGAAGTTTGTACTGAAGTTGGAAATTGCGCTTGATGTTTCGAGTATGAAATCTGATAGATATACTTCCATATTTACTTTTAAAAACGTTATCTGTGCAAATACGAAAATATTACTTTATTTTAAAATTTATTACGAGAAATTTAGTCGTGCATTTTCAAAAAACTCTGGTTAATGATGAGTCATTAATTATTTCCATCTCGAAGAAAACATATTCCCACATGAGGATAAAACTTTAGAAAGCGCTCTTATTTGATGTCTATATAATACATTGCCTTTAGTCTGTACTTCAAATGAAGAAGTAAAGACAAAGAGCAATGAAGTAAAACCAACACACAAAATGTATTAAAAAGGCATTTTCATAAATTTACCGCATTCCCTATTTGCCCTCTCTCCTTCGTCCCTCTATTTTCCATTGTTCCAGCTTCTCTGCATTCGTCATACCTTTCTCCACTTGCTCATTCGGCCTTTATCTCATTTTCATTTACTTATCCGTTTGCCTACACTCATTTTTCTGCCGCCTCCCTCTCTCTCTCTCTCTCTCTCTCTCTCTCTCTCTCTCTCTCACTCAATCTATGCAAGAGCGAACGAATGAACGAGATGCGCTGAAAAATGCAAATGTCGTCGGATGTGGCTCTAATTTAATGAAAGCCACAGAGTGGAATGCGAGAGGAAAAAAACGATGGCGCTACTTTCTCGTTTTCCATATTGACGTAATGATTTTAAAGTGAAATTATAAGTTAAGGGAAGTCTTTTTATGCGAAATTCTTTGGTCATTGACGGATTGTTACGTATTATGCGCGGAATTCATTGTAAATAAAAGTATTCCATTTTAAGTATTCAAGACATTTATTTTTAAATGAATCTCTTGCCTATTTATTTTCATATAAATTTTATTTAAATCATCATTTATAATTTATAATTGAACTAAAATTAATGAAATTATGCATATTATCGACGGATGAGCCCATCATGCAAAATTAGTATTTCATTCGAAGGACGAAAGTTGACAGTTGAGTAGTACAATCAATTACTTGTAATTAATTATGATGCAAATTGACGCGATGAAATTACATCATTTATAATCTTAATTTCTTTTTCATTTTTGACTTGAAAAGGACTGAAACGAAGTATCCAGACATTAAAAAGTTAATCTATTTTTATTTGGTGATTTTATAATTCAATTTTCTCTTAGATTTAAAAAAAAAACAGAAAATACTTTTTATTGAATAAA
Organism: Ormyrus pomaceus; assembly: GCA_900474385.1. NCBI lineage: Eukaryota > Metazoa > Arthropoda > Insecta > Hymenoptera > Ormyridae > Ormyrus > Ormyrus pomaceus. The sequence continues at coordinate 54,927 of UCOM01000553.1, read as the reverse complement.
CAATTTCATCTGAATTCCCAAATTTCAGTAATTTCAACCCTCAAATTTTTACTAAACGATCTATTTCCCAAATTTCTTCCGATAACTATCCCAAGCAAAAATTTCTGCAACCGCAAATATCGCAACGTTACGGTGAGCCCCCAAATATTTTTCCCGCCCAAACAACTTTCCGCTGATTCGGCGGAAGCGCAGCTCTCGGCTCTCTCCTCGGCTCCTCCGTTTTTTAACCTCGAAACCTGCTGAGCCAAGCAGAGAGGCGCGCCACCTCGGAGATGAGCCTCCAGCCAGGACGACGATCTTCCGATCGATCCTCGGGATGCAAACTTGGGCTAACGGTCGACGTGTGCGGAGCAAACAAGACGCGCCGCCGACGAGGAGGAAGAAGAAGGAGCCGTTCGCCGCCTCCACAGGTGGTCGGGTCACGAACTAACCCCACTCCCTCGCGGCCGCTATATCTTGGCAGCGCGCGCCGAGAGAGAGAGAGAGAGAGAGAGGGCAAGAGCCCCTTTGCGTTTGACCCCCGGACTCGTGCAGCGCGAGCCTTCAAATCGCGCCACTGAGGAGAGGCTTCTGCTGCTGCCGATCGCTGGTGATGCTGCTCCTGAAACGTACGGGCTTCCCTCGCGCGGTGAAGCGGTACTTGGGTGCGATCATGTAGCTTAGTATGAGGACTCAATTTCTGTTAGTTTATTAGACGCTGCTATTTTAATGTTTTAAAATGTAACTTTGATACTCATCTAATGGGTATCAGAAAGGTTTTTTAAACTATTTGAGCATTATGCTCTTTATTAGAATTTATTTATTCTGCGGTACGTGAATGCCATTTTGACTAAAAAATCTTATCCTCCATTTTTTTTTTTGTCTTTAAACGGTACTGAATTCGTAATTTTTGCCGGAAAAGCCCGTGTGCGAAAAAAAGAATGTTATCGGTAAAAGAGAGTCCCTTTGAAAGGCCGAAAATTCTCTTAAAACAAGCGAAAGTTTCACACGTGCATCGAACCACTCAAGAAAATTGATACACTCCTCTGTAGCCGAAGCGTCAATCGAATTTTCTCAAAGCTGACAAAGGATACCAGAGCCGAAAACTAGTGAATGGGCGTTAGTGATCAAAGACACATCGTATTACTCTGTCAACAGTTGTCGAATGACAGTGCAATAATCTTATCGACATTTTGTGAATCGAAACCTATTTCATAATTAACACTTTTACTCTCATTTTAACGTACAGGCTTTACAAAATATGCTTTCTCGTGTCATTAAAAAGGTAATGTTACATTTTTATTGAAAAAATTTTTAGAATCTTTCGTTCTTAGTAAAGTAAATTATAGTTATTGGACATTAAATCTTTTTCCAATGGTGTTAAGCGGATTTGCAAGATGGAAAATAAGTTTATTGCAAACAAGTAATCAGAAATCTCATTTTGATTATCCAAGAAAAAGATTTCCTTAACGCATCTATAATTCACCAAATCCTTCATGTTTCCAATTACTTCGTTTCCGCTGAAACTAATCAAGCACCGCGAATCCGACACCTCCTACCCGAGATATATCTCTCCCGTTCCTCTCGCGCGCAGCGCTGAAAGCCGTCGTTCTTCTCTTCTTTCAAGCACCAGGCGTCAGCCTCCGGAGCACCTACAGTCAGGTGTAACTTGTACATACACGTGCTCGCCACTTAGCCATTCATGCGTCGGCGCAAGCGATCCCGAGCCTCGATGGCTCTCCGTGTTGCTCTCTCTCTGTTGAGGTCGCGTCTGTTAACTGCAAAAAGCGCTTTTATGCGCGATGAACAATTTTTTTTTTTTTATGGTAAACTAATTTTCTACGCACAGTGAGGACGGTAATGAAGTTAGCCGCGGGGTGGGGGTTTACCCGGCGAGTGGGCGAGGTAATTGAATTTGGCGCGCTTTTTTGTTTCTTCAAACAGGGGGTGCAGTGGACGATTTTTTGTTGGATTTCCGAAAATAAAAGGGGTGCAGGTAAATCGTGAATGCGGAAAATGAGGTTTTTTAAAATAAAATCTAATTTGGGGGCAATGCGCTTTTTTTAAATGAAATTTAGCTTTTGAAAAATTTTAGGGATGGAAATAACAACATTGTTATAAAGGTTTTTAAGATACTTGTTTCCGTACGAAACATTTCACTTAATCGAAATAGAAAAATTTGTATTTAAATTATATCTAACTATTGCAAAATCAGTTATTACAAATTAAGCTTTGCTGTATTAACAAAATTTACCTTAAATTTTGTTTGAATTTATTTGCCAGTGTTCCTCTCTTAAAGTGATAGATGACATCTGTCATCACAATAAGACTATTTTGATTGATCGCTGTTGACTAATTTGATTGGCCTGCATAGAGTAGGCGCCAAAATTTAAAGTTTGAATTTTTAAGATTAATTCTTTGAGTTTGAGTATTAAAAATAGATTGTTTAAATTACTCATTTTATATATTATATATCTTACTTAAAGTTTATATATTATTTACATATACTTTGGATAAATAAATAAATTTAAACTAATTAAATCTTGATTTTATAAAATAATAATGTTCGTAATCGCAGAAGAGGGATGGGAAATTCTATTCTTTACTCGGTACTCGATTCTTTTCTTCAATTCGTTCCAGTTTTCGATTCTTACTAGCCTGAGAATCGAATAAAAATTTTAAATATATAAATGTATAAAATATATTACAAGAGGCCAATCGTAAGGGGAAAAATATAGAAGTAAAATACGTATTACAAGAAGAAAGTAAGTTAAAAAATTTGACCGTTGATGCGTAGTATTGATTGTCGTCCTGAACGCTGGAATTAATTTTTGCATTTACTGCATATTTAAAAAATGGAAATTAAAAGTAATTTTTTAAATTAAAATTCCTCTTATTCGATTCTCGATTCTTTTTCTAAAGTACTCGCGAAGCTCGTTGAATGTAGCTAAACTCAAAATATTGAATGTAAATCTTAGTTCATTGGTACTTCTATAAGCATATTACATTTTATTGATTTCTTACAGTTTTATATTCTTAAAATCAAAAGTAATTTTACTTTAGAAAATGTATGTAATAAGTAACCTTTTATAATGGTTAGAATTGATATATATTGATTAACCGAAATTAGAAAATTATTAAAACTTAAAATTTAATTGAAACGAATTCTACCTCGTAATTCAAAAATTCCCCGTTAAATTCCCTCCCGAACTGCAAATTTATTCGTGTCACCACCTTATCGTCGCTAATTCTCTTCACCTCCTCCTTATCTTCCTCATCCTCCAATCTCTCCCCCAGGCTCTTTATTTATCTTGCTTTTTCTTAAACTCTCGCGCGTCCTCCTACCAATTTGTCTCTTTCTCTCGCGATTCCCGCTCGATTATTCAGCACGAGTAGCGAGATTAGGGATGCCACTCGATCGAACCTCCAAACTTTTCCCTGATCTCCTCGTATTCCATTTACCGACCGGTGTTTTTTGCCGTTCCGAGCACTTTTCGCTTTTTAATCTCGAGGAGAGGGCTTTTTTCTGTCTTGAGAAAGTCGAAGGCATTACGTAAAGGATTTTTACGATTTGAGATAGTTTGGTTCGTAACGGTAACCTTGGTAAACCCTATAGTGTTCCGCGTAATGCGAGGGGTTGCGTAATGAAAAGGATCATTTTTAAAAACATCGATTTTTTTCTGCTCGTTAGGGCTTATGTAACCGTGTGTTTCAGTAGAGTTTTGTAATGTATAGAATGTATAATGGGGATTGTTATTTGCGTCTGATAAATCCTTTTTTCTTTATTGCGAAAGTGATGCGTATACAATGCAGAACTTAACCATAAGTACTGAAACATTTTAATGAGTCACGCGGTTTACATAGCTTATATGTATATTTTTTAACGATTTGAATAATTGTAAGAAACACAAATTTTTTAATAGTCTAATTATTGATTAATTGCTTGAAGGACAGAATATAATAGGTAAATAGAAAGAAAAGAAAAGCTTAAGAACACCATTATCCTCAATTAATTCTAGTTCATTTAGTTTTATGTCTTTAATTTATTAATGTACTGTTCCGTATAATACATCAATATTATCAAAAGAGTGTATTCAAGGGATGGATGGATATGTGTGATTGGTCGATTATCAATAAGAATAAATATATCGTCTACCTGTTTATTTTTACGTATTTGTTATCTGCTTTTATAATGTTTTATTCTGTGATATCACTGGATTTTAGTTGTTGAGTGACTGTGATTTATAGTATTATTCATTTTAAGATGACTGATATCCAATTGATGTGTTCTCATCTCTCATGTGTGAGGCGTTCTAATAAACTAAATTCTTAAAAACCACACATGGGAGATATTGATGGGAACGAAAGTATAAATTGTGGTGCGTTTCGGTCCAGATTGTCGTCTGGCCATCATCAGTACGGTACCGACAACCCTTTTGGCAGCACACGAAAAAGATAAAACAAAGGCTGTAAATTTAAGGAAAACCGGGGAAACAATGTACTGTTAAAAGGTGAAAATTACTTGTGGAGACAAGTCGAGAAAGTCTCCAATCAAAAGTATTAGCTCGGAAAGGTCATTTAGTTTTATTTTTATTGGAAGAATATTATAAACGAACAATAGAGTCACTATTAAATCCAAATTAATATCCATTTAAAAGAATTTCAACAGTAGACGAAAATACGATGAAACTATGATTGTTAAACTCTTTTTTTAATTTAATAATTGTTGCATAGACTCAAATTAATTTCATTTTAGGACTCTGATACGGATTGAGTAATTATACAATTTCAGAAATATACTTTATCAGAATATATTTATACACCGTGGTCAAATACATATATTTCTTTGTAAAATTTTTCAGTGACGATTAACAATTCTTTAACGAAACTTATAAATTCTTAACGAACTAAGGATTTTTTCAAATTTTTTATAAATACGGCTGCTGGCGAAGTTAATTAAGAAAATTATTTGCGATTTTCATAATTAAAAATAAATTACAATCCAATAAAAGAACTCAAAACATAAAAGTTCACGTAATAATTGCTATCAAAAACCGCCGAACACTCCTCTTTTTCTCTCTTGAAACCGCATTACATTTAAATAATTGCCACGCCCAAAACGCGCAAACCGCGGGTAATTATCATTTTACGGTTCTCGCGTGAGTAAGACCGCGACGCAAAGGCACTCGTCTTTTTTATTGGGCCAGGAGCCTCGTGAAAAATGTAACGGTACCGCGCTCCGTTTATTTAGATTATTTACATTGCGCGAAGGTTCAGTGACACGAAGAAGAACGAATTGATTTTCGCTTGGCAAATGAGGGACCGAGATATTCGGATCGGAGCAAAACCTTGACGAATTGGCTGCTTTTTTGCTCAATCTTTTGGATGACTACGTATTTACTGTTACAGGACGCGGAAGCTTAATTGGGATGAGTTACCGGTGTTTTTCAGGGAAATGTTTGGTCGATGGTTTCGAGTACTTGCGAGATTAACATCTTGTAAGTTTATACTTTTATGGGCTTATGTACATCATTAATATACTTATTGATTTTATGGGAATGTTAAGAAGACATCGTATAATTGAATATTTATTGGTCGATTTCGGGCGATCATATACTTGCAGTAAAAATTTGTAGGAATATATAAAGATAAATTATGGTTCTCCGATTAATAAGTGACAGCTATAAAAAATAATTAGTTTATTTAATATTTTGCTCCAGATCTTATGTTTGAAATTTTATGAAATCTGTTTTAAACTTAAAAAATCAATTTTTATGTGATTCGATAGTATCAATGTATTTTTCTAAATATTTGGTTTACGTATATTTGTTAATGAAAGTCAAAAGATATGTTTCTCTTAATAAATTAACGAAGACGTAAATAATACTTTTAAAAAATTAATAACCAATTGTCACAGATGGTTATAAGATGGCTAAAGAGTCGATTTTAGAGTTTCTTGGAAAGTATTTATTATACTTTCAATTATTCTTGAATTAAACACAATATTTTGACTAGTCCATTTATATTCTATACTAAACATAAAGAAAATTTAGAAAAGTAATGGAAGTATTGTAATAACAAACAAACTCTCCACTCAGTATCAGTTATCACTCTCATTTATGTCTTTAAAAATCAGACAACCAAAAAACATGACAAAATCCACAAAGATAACTATCGCAGACCTACCCAACCAACATAAACAAACCAGCTCTCTGATAAATCAGCGTCTCTGAAAGAAATGACACTTTTACTTTCAGAACTCGTCCGTGTCTTCTTTTTTTTCTCTTTGCATCTTTCCGGTGCATTTGCACGTACAGCCACCTTGCGAATCATTAATTACAGGCGGCTCCGCGGCCTTTAATGTCGCTGACTGACACGGAATTCCGAAGAGGATGGAGTATAAATTTCGCGGGCAGCTTTGCGTTTTCGCGTTTCGGTGTTGCGTCGCTCGTAAATTTTTTTGGACGTTAGTTTGCGTCGTATTTGTAAAGCTTATGCGTGTGAGAGATGCAATAAGGGTTGTTTAAGAATATGATCCTGGTTCAGTGGTTCTCGTTTGTACAATTTCTTGGAGTTTCTTAAATATGGAGCATCCTTATTATCCTGCATTCGTGTTTCGGAGAATTTTAAAAATGGGATAAAACTTCTGAAATAGATAATTAAACTTGTTAATGTAGGTCTATTACATATTTTCATAAATCAGAATAATAAAAGATTTATTTAATATTAATAAAAAATATTATGATATAATAATAATACTTGATTGCAGAAACACTTTTTAAAATAATTTTTTCATAATTTATTTTCTTTCTGTTGCAGGTAAGCATCGCTTGTTTTTAATTATTCTACAAAATTAGATGCTAGTTGACACATAGATATATATGTCGGTAAGTATATATAGCCATAAAATGTGTTTTATATAGAAGTTGGGTGAAACATATAACCTTATGAATAATAAACGGTAATTTCTATTTAAAGTTGATTGCAACATCTATCAATTCTTATAACATTATGTATTCAAACATAGCAATCATTTCCTAAGATAATTGCCGGGGAGTAGCTTGCATTTACTGCATCACTTATATAGGTAACCAAAATGCATTATTGCTAAGTGCTATACAACTTAGTTCTCAATTCATGTCAATGAATGAGCGCGTAATTACAAATTTGTAAAATTGTAAAAGTAAATTGTTACTAATTAAATTTTGTAATATTTCTAAATATCAATAAACGCCTTAATTTCACTAAGTTCAGTTCCGCGTGATTTTTTAATTTTAAATTTTTCGAACAAGAGAATTTCAGAATTTATCTCTATATCAAGTGCAATTCTCCGCATTTGGTACGCTGTCTAATCTCCCGTGTACTGCATACGCATAATGCAGAATTACGTATCGAATTATGTCATGTACATAAATAATTGAGTTATATGTCCGTCTAAGTAGTTCTCAGAGGTACCTAAATTCGGTTTGAGACGTATTTAGATCACACAGAGTATCGTGCTCCCTGCACGTAAAACATTATTACAATTCACTAATTAATAATTGAAACTAAGAAGATACATCGATAGATATGGTAAATTTTATGATTTACACCAATTAATTAAATTCAAAATGACAAAAGCCACACACAAATTTGATTGTGTACATTAGTCATGAAGAAGATGTAAAAAATGAAGCATTACATTTTTCAGTGCAAAAAAATATCTTGACTTTGCTAAAGCACTTTAACCCCAATCCCCACTTCATTTAAAAAATTCTAAAAAACCCCCAGTGTCATCCTCGTTATTGCCTCTCAACCTCCAAGCTCACCTCCATTTCCCTTGCAAACGCAGTCGAGATGATGCACGACTTGTCAGAGCAGCGTTTCCGCGTACGTCAACGCGCGGCAGCTCTCGCGGACGCGCAAGCCGGTTAATTGCCGCTTAATTGCAGCTAATGAAGTTAACCGTGCTTGCGAGAGAGAGAGAGAGGTGCCGCCGGCACGTGGGCGCAGCAGACACGCGCTCGCGCGGAGATTGACCGAGCCGCGAGCAACTCAATTTCGGAGCTCGTACGTCATTTCTACGAGCCCGGGTCTGATTAATGGGTCGGATCTCGCTTTGCGGCGGGTGGATGCTGCTTTTTTTTGGAGGTCGATGGAGGTAGGATTTGGAGGTGAAGGGTGCTGTTAGTGAGTTTAGCAGATGAGGTGGGGGTTCAACAGTGCAAATTGTTCGAAATTGATGATGATCGTCAGGAAGAAAAATGCAAGTGACACAGGTATTCTTGCCACTAACCATACCGAAATTACCTTTTTTTTAAGTTTTTAAACGTATTAGGACGTGTCATTTTATTGGTCACAGCTAACTGATGATAAAAATATATTGATATTATTCAATTAGTGATTTTGCAAAGAACGATTAAATTGTCAGAATATTTTATTTATACATTCTTTATTTAATTATGTTTACAACGTAAAACTGAGTTTAAGTTGACTATATATTTAAAATTTTTAAATAAAAATTCAGGTTTAATAACAATTCATAGTATTTTTAAAAGCATAAAAAAATTAAATAATGCAAGTCATTATTATTAGTTTAATTCTAAATAAATGTTTATTAACATCGTGTGTACAGTCATAATAGATATACGGGTTTTTTTCTTCTAAATTAAATACTAGAATAAAAATATCTCCAAAAAACACGAAAAACATTACAAGACACATTCCAATACTCGTTCAAATAATCTCATTCTCTTCTTCTCTTCGAAAAAAAGCAGCAAAAGAGAGCCAATCAATCTCCAACAATTCGTCAGCGAAAGAAACGATATTCCTCGAACTTTGCAAACAAAGCAGTACATCGACCCAACCTCTCACATACCGTTGGTTGAATATTGAACGCGATTCGCAGCAGCCGAAAACATACTGAGATTCAACGTGTCTATAAGGCGCGATCCTTTTCCCCTCTTCTCTTTTCAGCCTCGAAAACCAGAAGCGATCAAGGACACGACGGGGAGAGGAAGAGTCGCGTGTGTGCTTTCAGGGTCGCGACACCTAACCTCAAAATCGCTCCGGGCGACGTGTCTGCGTTCGATGTCCGGCTGCACGCACTTACGAACCTGTGTGCTTCACCTGTCGTCGTACTTTACTTTGCGAGGATACAATGAGGAGGAGGCAGAGGAGATAAATTGTGGCGGTTTGCGCGAGGATTTATGCTGATTTTCTTTTGAGATGGTAATTGGAAGGATATTTTTGAGGAAGCTTGTAATTATAAGTTTACATTTAGGATTAATGAATTTACATGTTACTGAGTTTAACAACGTCTACTACTACTTGTTAATAATTATTTTAGTGCTTTTTAAAGCAGAATAATACCATAAATTAGTGATTATTAAGTGTTTTTCGAAAATCGATTTAAACCATATTTGTTAAATTTTATATTTAAACTCATTTTTTAAGAAAAAATTAAAGTAACTAAGCATCAGCCCACTGAATAACGAAGACAATTTCGAGTTCTGAAATTAACAATATGTTCGTATTCATTTATCGTTGAATTTAAAACGAAAAATTGGAAGCTTAAAATTTAATTTGCTATTCTACGTGCAATAAGAATAATGCGTTCAGAAAAGCCGACTAATCCATTTAAAAATATAAAATTAGTCTGCGTTTAACAAGAGGGAGAGTTTTTCGTTAATTTATGCGTTGTAAATCATTGTCGCATATATACTTTTTATTTAAATTTTCGTTGATGAATCAGAGTCATGCCCCGTGTCCAAATTATTGACCCGTTGCATTTGCAAACTCAGCACGCGAGTACACACACGTGACCTCACACGCGGACGAATCGGCAAACATATAGGCGGCTCTTGCAGGTGCACACAGCGTTATATGCGCATATGAATGTGCCCAGTTAATAATCAATTATTCGAATATTCAGTAATAAAGCGAAAATATTACTTCTCTCGTTTGTTGTCACGTGCAATAAATTTTAACTGAAATTCTCATTTTACAAGTGAAGATCCTTTGTTTTATTGCGAATTTAAGTTGCGGATCTTTTTCTTTATATAAAAAATACTAAGCTTGAAACAAATGCCAACTATTCTGATCTACAGTTTTTAATTATTAATTAAACAAGAGCGAAACATCAGCAGTTTAAATCTCCATTCTTTCAGTCCCCAATCACAAAAAGTCAGAAAAATCCGAGCTCCTGATAAAAGGGTAAACGATCAAAGGTACAAATAGCTCCGCCCGCGCACAAAAGCAGGCAGACAGGCAACTCCCGAATAAATCTCTCTTATTTTTACATAATAGCGAGCACGTCATGCATACGTAATGTTAATAGGTACTACACTAGTGCAGCGCAAAAAACTCCGACTCAAAGAGTAGGGGACTTTTATAGTAAAAAAATACAAAGACGAGAGGGGAGGGGGGAGGGCGACGCGTGTAGTCGGGTGGACGCGCGCGAATAAATTTGCATATTTTTCGACAAAAGGCGAGATCGGCGACCTTCGGACTGGCTCCTCCTACGAGTAAAGAGCCGAGAGCGGAGAGAGATAAACGCAGGCACGCGAGCGAGACTGAAACGTTCGACGCCTCATGCCGGAGGTTCATATCGATTTTGCCGGTAGTGAGCGACACTGGGATTCGTTAAGGTGCTGAGCACTTCTTTCGACGGTTTAGAGGATAAATGCATGGAGATGGTTGAATTGAGTGATTTTAGAGTTTGTTTCGTTGGAGCTTGGTTAGTTTGGTTCTATTAACCTAACCTTCTATATCCCTTACTTTCTAGTGGTTTTTTGCAAAAATTCTAGCAGGAAATTTTGCTTAGCAATTATTTAAAGCAAAAAACATGAATTTTCTTAAGTTATAATTGTAGTTTATACATTAAGTTTTTACAGGATCCTGAGTATTTTACGGATCCTGAGTACTTTACGGATTTTTTATATAGCCAGTGATAATTTCTTGTTCTTTAATTTCTAAACAATAAAAAAGGAAGTTTTTGTAAATGTACATATTTTATTAAATGACAAAAAGATTTATTTTTAATTTAAACTGTTTGACAAATATTTAAAAAAACATTTAAAATATAATCGGATAATTGAAAGTAATGAAAACTTCCAGTCTATAAAAATTTGTTGTTCCGAAAGTATCAAAGACAAGTAATTAGAGAATTTTTAAATCAAAATTTTTATGATACCTTATCTTATATGTTAGAACAATGAGTTATTCAATCATTTGAACTTTAAAACATTCAAACATTTTGCAAGAATGTAAAAAATTCGTTTTAAAATTTCAAAATAAAATGTACATTTTGATCAACCTTTCTATTAAGCATTAGTAGATAAAAACAGACTAAGGCCAGTGACGCATTCTTGAACTATTTTATACACTTTATCTTCGATTTCTGATTTATTTCGTAATTAATAAAAACGATTCAGAATTTATCACTGCAACAAAATTCATTATCATTATTAACAATTTTCTATATAGAATATATTTTTTTTCAAATGCTTCGCATTTTTCTTGCAGACATCTTAAAGGCACTTTCGAACAACATTTGCAAAACTCCAATAAAAATCGTAGCTTTTATGAGTGAGTGTTACAATACGCCATGTTGAAATTCAAATTAGTATGGGGCAATACCTTTTATATTTCTACTTAGACCTGCAATTTTACTAGTCATAAAGCGACAAGTTTGCATATTCTAACTCTATGAATATGGAAAATTTGCATCGCGAGTTAAAAACTTTTCTCCTTTTTTCAAACGATTTTTGCGGCGATTTTGAAACCACCGTGCAACTTGTTACACTTTTAAGGCTTAGCTGTTAATTATTTAATAATTTATATGCAGTAATTTCAAAGTTGTGCAAAAGTTCTGGCTTGTGATATTCTAGGGAATTTCATTCATTTATACATGATCATTATTACTTTGTGTAAACATTGCAAGTTTATATAATACATTTTAGCCGACAGAGAAATACATAAAGTTTTCGATTTGTTTTGTTCAATTATTTATTAATTTATGTATGATATTTGCTCTTATTATTCTGAAACAGGGTGACATTAAATTACGTTTCCTAGGAAATTTAATTTGGATTAACTCCAACAATGTTTACAAGTAATCAATTAAATTAACAAAAGAATGCATTTACATTATTTAATTAGTTCTTAAAATGTATCTTAAATACTTTGAGTACAGTACTTTAAAATGTAAAATGTACAATTTTATTATACATTTTCATTCGCGTCAAAAGTATAGAAGATGAAAAATTAGAAATGAAAAGATCGGTATTTTATATCTTCTTCTTCGCTTTCGATTTACAATAAGTCTTGGCCTATTGTACTGATCGCTTCTAATGCGCTCATTTATTATTCTTCGTTCAGCATATATTATAGTGCCACTATTCCAAAATTTGACCATTTTCATTTCTTTTAGAGTTTCAATTATGTCTGCCTGGGATATGCTTCTCATTTTGCTACAAAAATATAAAATAATGTAGGAGGCTGGAGGAAGCCTAGGCGTTTCGTCTCAGGGCTGTCCACCAAGACTCGTCAGTGAGGCTGACGATGGACAACCCTTGCCCCAGACGCCATGACTCGACTGGTCTGCTAGCGAGCGCGAAAAACCCGACGCCACCTAGCGACCAGTCGGGCGAACCCCCAAAGGCGCCCAGGCTCATCCCACTCCCCAAGGTCTTCCTCTAATGCTCCCACCTCAAAAATGCCTACAATAATTTTATTCTTTGTATTTATTCTTTGTATTTATTTAAAGTTAAGCGGTTAATTTAAAAAAAATGATTAATTTCTAAAGCTTTTTTCAAATGTTACGTCCTAAGATGTACACTGAGAAAAACAAATCAAAAGAAAAATGCCTATGTTGCATAGTAATTTTTTCTATTCATGTCTATGCAAAAAAATAATGAGCATTCGTAAAAAATTAACCTTTTTTAATTGAGTCTAATGACATTTTATGAAGCACTTTTGTGCAAGTATCTTAGAGGATTTTAAAATTTAAGTATTTCAATATGTAATGCGCAGAAATTCGATAAGTGTTCCTGCAGGCGATGTCCAGGTGTCCAGGAACACTTTCAGAACAACGAGACATCGTCTACAGAGCCACTTTTGCGGCAGTCATATTAAAATGTCTCATTAATGGGTCGGTCGATCGACATGAAACTTTTTTCTTGTGTTAAGCAGCCTTAAACGAAGATGTTTATGTAATCAAATTGTCTGTATAAATTAGTATAAGCTATAAATTAAATAGATGTATTTGAAAAATAGCAAGTTACATGTATATAAGTCGCCGCCGTTCGTCTTTTAACATATACATATGTACTTTGCTCGGGGTTCTCTCGCACCTCTTGATAAAACTTATTTTGATACAGAAATGTGACAATCCCTGCAGATATTACGTTTTCATATGACGTAAAAAAAAAGGTTGAAAGCCATTATTAGTAAATAAAAGGAAAAAATTAAATAAATAGGATTATCAGGATTTTAGTGGCAAAATGCTTTAAGATTCGGCTCTTTAAAGCCGGGCAAAGCCACTATGTTAAATGATATGTCGTATTAAAAGATCGTAAATCAGGCTCAGTGAAAGAAGGACTCGACGTCTCCTTTGTACGTGTCCACGGAGCGCGGATTTAATCAGAGCATCTTCGAGTTTAGACTTCGTCTTTCAGGAAGCTTTATGTACCTGCTCGTTTTGAATCCTTTTGACTGACGCTTGCCCGAGACGAACTATCCCGTCTAATGTAAATTTTACAAAGGCGCCGCTGAGGGTCCGTCCTATAACGAATGCGGAAGATGTTTTAGTTTTTTTTTTCTTTTTGCCTTTTTTCCGGCATTTAGAATTAATTGTGAGTCAACTTTTTTAAGGGAAATTTTGAATCTGAAATTTAGAATCTGAAGTATTTATGCAGAATTTTTTTTAATATCTATCTTTATAAATTTCATTATAAATGAAACACTTTTTTGTAAAAACTAAATGATTTAAATTTATATATTGACAGATATTATTTACCTATTTTAATTTTTGGTAATGATATTAAACAAAATCCCCAAAAACTTAAGCAATTAAACAAATATTGAATGAAGCAATTTCGTTTCGATTTGCAATAAATGTTTTTCCAATGAAATCAGTAATTAAAACGTATTAGTCAATTTTTCCCTAACCTCGCATTCTTCGAAGACAGAAAAACCGCGTCTCAAAGTACTATAGGCTCAGCAGCGGCTCGTCGATCTTCCGCCAAAATTTATGCTTTCATTCTTCGTCCAGTCCGCGGATAATGTCCCCGTTTTCCGGTGCGCCGCGCGATAAATCTCGGGGCTTTTCCCGGGACTGTACGCGCGGAGTCACACAGAGGAAGAGCCGCGGCGAAAAAAAAGAGGGAGAGACGAGCATAATCGAAAAGGGCCGGGGTGTGGGAATAGATAAATGGACAATTTCGCCGCCCGCTCAAATGAAGAATGTCTGACGATTTCGGCTTTTCACGGGGCTTCGTTTCCGTTTAGAGAGTTGATTTTTCGATGTTTTGATTAAGTGAAGGAAGATTGCTTTTGTTCGACTACCGTTATCTCATTGATTACGACGAGGTTATTGACAACTATTTATGAATTAGCAAGTTTTAATAATACGTTAATAATGACCACAAAGTAATTATTGATCCTTAATAATTCGAAAAGAAATTTTACAGCGTTATTGCGCAAAATATACTGAAAATTAAAAATGGAATACACCTAAATTGAATTTCCCAAATGTAGCTATACAATTTATTATAACTTAAAATTATTAATTAATTTATATTATCTGTACTAATTAGGCAATTACGTAAATCTTTAAATATTTGAACATCAGAAATCGCTGAATGTCTTGATCGATAAATTCTTTTTTATTTCACAAGCAAAATAATTTTTCAAAAATTTACAATTATTCGTTGCTTATCAATCTCCACGGAAGTATCCTGATAACGAGCGAATCATTATTAAAGAAAAAAGGCCAGTAATCAAAAGCTGTTCTCAATCCAAAAAATAGAAGCATCTCCGCTACGCAAGTAAATCGAAATACCGCGAAGTCTCTCACTACGTAACCACAGTCCAGCCTCGCTCAGGATCGTAGCAGCTCCCGGCAGGTAGTAGTGACCGGCTGCGCTTGGTGCCATAATTGGTACAAAAATGTCGGCGAGAGAGCGCGTCCCTGCACTCTTTTTTCTCCTTTTTTCCCCGCCGCCGCGGAATATAATAAAAATTCGTCTGGTTTCTGCCCCCACCAGCGCCCTCTTTGTTCCTCTCTCCTTCTCGCTCCGCATCCTTTATCTCGCTCCGGACCGATTTTCCTCTTCCTTTTGCACCTCGGTATTTCTGGCTTGGTTGCGAGCTGCCGTCGGGGAGGGAGGGAGGAGTATCGTGACCGCGGTTTAGGCCTTCTGTTTGTGGTGCTCGGCTTCGGAGGGAGAGCAATAGATGGAGATGCGTGGCTTCTCAGAAGTCACCACGTGGAGTAAGAGAGGAGGAAATGAGAAATGGAGAACGCTCAGCAGGATCGTTGTTTTCGTTGGCTTTGCGTTCATTTTTCGGGTTCACGTGCTGTTTTTTGCTATTTAATAGTACTTAATATGATGCTGACAATATTATACGTACAAAAGCAAATACAGAAAATTGAAAACAGTATAAATCGGAGTTTAAATTAAGCACAAATTTTATTTGTTACATTTCATTTCGACAATCACAAGATTTTATCAAACTTTTATTTTTTGGGTTATACAGATAAACGATTAAATATATTATTGTAAAAATTATCTCGCTACAAATGCATTTTGACGCAAAACATGATAAAATCTCTAAAAATAGTGGTGAAATATCCTAAAACAATAAATAGTATTTTTTTTTTTTAACGAAGTGGATAAAATGTATCTTCATTATTTACAAATCAATGGCAATGTTTAGTAAAAATACAAGATAAACGAGACAATTATTGGCTCTCAATAAGTAGTAGATAAGAAAGCGTTTGCATAATTCGTAATAAATGTGTTTTGGGTGACTGCTTTCGAAAGTGTATTCAATACTAATTTTAATTTTAACGACACTTCAATACTAATTTTGACAACTCAATAGCAGCATCGAAGTAACTCGTTTACAGATGTCCACAAAAAACGGTACGAGCTTTACTGTTTCTTTAAAATTTAAATAAATATCAAGCCTTACGTCTAATTTATTCCAAGCGGCTAAGAGTCATCGAAATCCGACGTTTTCACCTTTATGGAATTTTCACCTCTCCATAACTTTCTCTTCTAGAAAGCAGCAGTATAAAAAAGAAAACAAAGAGCAGACAATATAAAACGAGGAAGAGATTTAAAAGTAAAAGTATTGTAAGTGTTTTGTAATATTACGTGAATTTACGGTATTTTTGCGGACAAAGTTCGAAACGATAAGGGTCAAATATTGGCTCATCGTTGAATTATATAATTTAATGCACGCATGAATATTTATGCGCATTTTTAATGCATAAATTAGCATATTATTTTATGATAAGCATCGTTTTCATTTACAAAATCAATGTGTATTTTACATTAAATTTATATGTGTAGATAAGCTCCTTTATATTAAATGGCATTGTACTTCGAGTCGTTTTATTAATATATGGTTTTAGATTAAATAAGCAAAATTAATAATGGGATTTTAAAAATTAAGAGTAAATTTCAGATAAAAACCTTGAATTAATTAAATTAGATTTATTGAACTAAAAGTGAAAATATAATAATAATTATATCTTATTAAATAATAAACCGTTTCCTTTGAATTTTGTTTTGAATAAGCATTATATATATATATATATATAATTTATTCTGAACATTTGAATTCTCAATGTTTTGATTCCAAAATTAAAGTTCATATCTAGCTTCAAATACTAAATAAGCTCAAAGTACAGTTCAAGTAAACATTACGAAAAACCCAAAGACTATCCCAAAAAAACATCCCCGAAAAGGGTCTCCGCGACTTTTTCGAATAAATATTCGAAAGATAAAACAAGCCGATCGCAGCCAGCCGGCCGGGACTCATCGATTCCGAGGGCGCGAATTGGCCTGGCTGCGTGCGCATTCGGATTCCGGACTCGTTCCTGAAACCTGTCGCTTATTCGGGTCAATTATTTCGTGCGGAATATCAACAGCCGGCGTTTTCGGATGTTTTAATAACGTCGGGGGGGGGGATGCAGCGCCGGCCGGCCTCTGGCTTTTATAATCGAGTCCGGGGACTAAATGAGAAATGAAAATAATTAAAAATGCGTCGTAGAGCGAGGAGGGTTCAAAGGACGAAAGCTTTTGTGTAGCGTCTTGGCTTGTTTTCTTTTTTTTGTCTTGATTTCTCGTGATTCTGCAGGCTCTTGTTTGCTCTTGTTTTCAGTTTAATAAGATCTTTTCTATGCATTCTAATTTTCCTTTATGCAGGAGAAATTGAAGTACATTTTTTTTTGTAGAAATAGTGCTAAAAATGTCTTTTCATAAAGTGGCCAAACAGAAGTTATTGGACATAGTCTCGTGTTATTAATTAGATGAAGAGCTAAATAATAAAATAGTTTATATTTTTCTTACATTTGATTCTCCAAAATCGGTTTAATGAAAATTTGTGTATTGTACTAACTTATTAAGCGAATAAATTTGTCAGAAAATTGGTGCAGAAATATAATTAAAATCAAGAAAAAAAAAATATTGAAGCAGAATTTTCTCAATAAAAAAGTTCGTAGTTAATTTGAGCTTTATTTCACTTTTTTTGAATTTTGCTTTTGTTTGTTCATTTTGCAATATCCTTTGTCCCCTTTCCAAGTCACTTTTCATTTCCCGGCTTATTTAATTTATTTCCAAATTCATTTCAGACTTTATTCGCCTCGAATCTGTTCGACTTTTATCGTTCTCTTCCTTATTAATAAGAAAGGCCCCACTCGAAAGCGATACGTTTGCTCTCGTTATTCCTCCCGCGCACTTCCCACCTCCTATATTTCCGTTATTAAAAATGCGCTCTACAAAAAAAAGCCTACGCGGGCAATAAAAACAAAAACAAAAACAAAAAAAAAAAGAAAAAAACAAAGAGAAAAAGCGAGCGCAAAATCTCATTAAAGATTTTCTGTAGCTCCCCGCTTTTTCCATCCCTTTTTTTTAATAACATTTCTCCTCTCCGTTTTCGCGTTCTTCCCTCTTTGTTACTCGGATTCTCTCTCTCTCCTATGCGCTCTCGGACTCGTGTTTACTCTCGACGCAGCGCGCGCATTTCATTTCATTCCGCGGAGCTCTGGCCGTCGGCTTTTTTTGCCAAAGATTTCTCCCCCCCCTCCTTCGTCCTCTTTCAAGAATGTCGACCCTTTGGAAAAATTCACCCGGGGAATTTCGCTCGCTTCCTGATTTTCTCGGCGCTCTCTTTCCTTTTTGCGCTTTCCAGAGATGCTCCCGCCGGCCTGTAATTAACGATCAACGAAAGTCGAGTCTCTTTACGCGGTCATGGGCCGGCCGATGGCTCGGGGACACTTTTTTGTCGTTTTAATTTATAGGTTCGGAGCGGAATGATTTAGGCTTTTTTCATCTTGGCAAGAGGGAGGTAGAGGTTTGTGCGAATTGAGGAAGTACTTTTTAGCAAGCTTTTTTTAAATAATTTTTAATAACGATGAGAATTTGAAAAACTAATTGTAAGTGCTTTTAAATCCTACGCGTTACTCTGCCAATGTACAAATTCACAAGCTTATAAATGCAGACTAAATAATCAATACGAGTTGGCGATGTTTATACAAAAGTGGCACTTTGCGCACGGAATGTCGTAAAAATATTTACATGAAAACTATAATTATTGTACTTCATTTACAGAACTCGTGAAGGCTTGACCCAAGTTTTATTGTAAATTAATCTTGATAGAGTCTTTCAAATAATTATTACGCTAGCTTTAGACCCAAGCTAGCGGATCCATCGTTTCTCGGATTTGGCTGTAGGCACCAATATTTTATTCTGGCGCACAAATTATCAACGAGTTATTAGCGTATTTAAAATTGTCGCCGTATGTAGAGGAAGAGGATTCAGCAGCTTATTATACCCGAAGCCAAAGTCCATTCACCGCCACCCAGCATCAAGCGAGTCAACACTTCGGAATTGTCCATTCTTCGGTCGGAAATTAATCCTTATCAGTCTGGCGAGGCTCTGGCAAGTCGCGCTCCCGGCATTGTACCGCTTTACACGTCTCCGCGACTCCTTTTATCGGCGCACAATTGAATCCGAAACGGCGCTCGAGCACGAGATTTATGAATGGGGACGCTCGCCGCCGCCGCCGTGCGATCTTACAAGATTTCCGTATCGCGGGGTATTAATAAAATCCGCGCCGGCTTTCGTGATAAGGAGCGTGCTTCGTTCTGCTTCGAGACACGTGCTTTTGCGTTATCGGTGCTGATCGGTGGGCGGAGGTGAAGCGCGAAGTTTGGGATCGGGATTGGTTTTGAGTGTGGTTTTTTTAATTAACGGGGTAAACGACAAATTAATTTTCTTTCGAAAATAGTTCATTTTAGTTTATTTATGGCTTGTAGTGCTTGCAAAAATAATTTGCATCGCTTTTTTTGTTATGTACATCGTAAATTTTAACATTGAAGTAAAAGCTGCTGTAACTATCGATTTCTGAAAATTCTATAATAATAAAATAATGCTTCTGTCGGCAAAATAAATATTTTTTATTTACAATCCACACTACTTTTAAAACTATTCTGTTATTTAAACTCAGCTCTCTACGAAATAAATCAAATTGCTCAAAAATATTATCACCCAAATAAACAGAAGAAACAAATGTTTTTATAAAAACAAAATCAATAGGTTTTCACGAACGAAAAAAAAAAATATAACGCGAGAGCATTATTTGTTTTGGCTTTGGGCGTACTGGAAAATGTCGCTAACGATTTTCATAGTATTTTTTTTTTTATGCGAACTGCAGTCAAGTGCAGCCTCAAGTATTGATATTTAGCGTTGAGCAGAGAAAACAAAATTTTTTTTGCGCGCGCGCGCAGCGCAGCGAAAAAAGGCTCGGGACGGAGAATTCCCGTCAATCTGAACTCTGACAGAAGCTTACTCAAATCCCGAATGGGGTCTAGATAATCGCGGCGAAATCCCCACATCCAGAGTGACGTTGCGATGGTGACGCTTATTCGTTAAAGTTTTTTTCCGCCACGCGATTCTCTGTTTACTAGGATTGAAAATAATGAAGGCAGCCTTTCAAGGCTTGCGTCTTTAAAAAATTAAGAATTTCGATTTTAGAGGAATTTCCTGCGATACACTCGTACGGAAACATGTAGACGTGCGAATATATTTGAATATATCCTTAAAATTTTAGTACGAATGGAAAAAGTAGAAAGTGGATGGTTCGTTACACCCCTGCTTAAAAAATGAAATTTCGTATAACCCATCATTAGTAAAATGTAACAATTATTCTAATACCGTTTTATCAATATTATACTTATGTTTTATTATTTTTTGTTACAGGTAAGTGTTCAATGTGAAATATTAAGTTGACAACCTTTACAGACTGTCGGTAAGTTTAAAAATCTTGAATGACACGACTGAACCGTAAAATTTATCATATCTCATCAATCTCCATTGATCAGTTCACAATGATCTTCTATCCCGTCGAAGATCTACGCATAAAAAATCAAATACCGTCCCTTCTACTTCGAACAGAGCAACCCACATTACCCCAAGGAAAGCAACATCTTAATTACCACTAATTGATCCCTCAATACGAAGGACAATCCGCCGATAAGAATCTCTCCCAGCGGGCAAAAAAGCATCCCACGAGCGAGGCCCAACTCCTCTTGCATCCCGCGATGCATACGAAAGTGGCCGGAGTCGTCAGGGCTTGTCAACGGCTTTGTATCCCGCCAACACGAGAAATGCAAAGGGTTTGCATACGCGACCTTACGTAGGCGAGCCGCCGCCGCCGCCGCCGCGCGATTCGTCTCGCGGCGAGAGCGAATAAAGAGCCGAGCGAAGGCATGGACGCCCACGCGACCATTGCAGGAGGACAAGTGCAGCCAGTGGTTCTCACGATACGCTGCTCTCGGAAGATTCCTGGTGCTGAGGATTCGGAAGGTGTTAAATGCGTGGGATGGAGGCCTTTTGGGTTGGGAATGAGTTTCTGGGGAGGAGTTAGTTGTCAGTCAAATTTACAGCTGTAGTTAAACGTTTTTTTGGAATTTGATGGACCCATTTTTATCCGTAGTATTGGTTAATTGTGCGTAAGTGATGAGGAAAGGAGCAAAGTTTAGAAAGCAAATTTTATTATTTTCCGAAAATTACAAAACTATAAGGAAAAACCGCTGCTAATTCATTGGCACTTAGATTCCTCAAACTCAATTTATTGCTTTATTATACTATGTCAATAAAAAATATTCATTTACATTATAAATGAATGTGAATTTAAAATCGATGAAAAATTCTTCAAAAATTTAAATTTTCAAGAAACGTCGTATTGGCATTAAATTAAAATAGCAATTTTTTATAGAAATCTTAGATTTGTAGCATTTCCGCCGGATATCTGGATAATAAATATGGCAGTGCCGGAATTCAAATCCCGGCGCCTATGAATAGTCGCGGTACGAACTGCACCGAAGAGTTATTGACTTATACATTATATTAAGCAATTCTTTCCGCAAAATTAGTAACAAAATAAAATATGTATTCTACTTGTATTAAATTATTACAGAAGGTTCATCTGCGATCATTCAGAAAAGTAACGATAAATAGAAAACAAGCGAGACACTGTAGTTACAAAAATTAATTATGGTTCCTAACATTTGAAATGATAATGAATTTAAAAGAATAATATTGATTAATCAAAATACAAAAAAATCATATGTAGCTTACAGCTCTTTTCTTTCGATTTTTTCGACTTTCATCCCGATGAAAAACTCTAAAATTTAGATGCAAAGCAGAAAAAGTCGTATCATAACTTGCAAAGAGTACATTACTGATGTGAGCTCGGTTTAGATTAAAAATAAGACAATGCTTTTTTCTTCTTTCGTAATAAAACTTACTTAAATTATAAAGCAGTAAACAAGAACTTGATGGCATAAAGTCCACGCACTGAATCATACCGTAATTTAAAGAAGAATTTTAAAATAAACCTAATCTTATTTCTAGCTGGAGCAAACTCCGCGTCCATTCGGTTTTATCGATTCCGAATGTGCATAAAAAGTCCGAACGCTTTTTCCGGCGGAGCAAGTCAGTGATACTCGCATCATTCAGGGCGTTCATTAAAAAAAGCTCTCGACTTAACAAGTACTCCGACCGGAGGAATTATTGCTTATGGCCGCCTATATACAGCGGCGTCGAAAATAATAATTTTCAAAGCGGCGACTTTGTATCGTACTTTTGTTAGCCGGTCGGCACCAGAAAAAAAAGGACTTGTTTATTTATTCCGCCTCCTTCGATGCGTTATTCTCTCTCTCTCTCTCCTTGCTCCTTTTGCTCTTCTTTTTCTCCCTCGACGTTGCGCTTCTCTTTTTGCCGGAGAGAGAGAGCTCGTTTTGCTCCTTTTTTCTCTCTCCGTTCCATCTTTTCCGCTTTTTTCTTGGACTTTTTTGCTGCCTTCCTCGTTCTGACGAATCGCGAGATGGAAGAGGGAAAAAATCGAGTTTGCCGGCTGAATTTTTATATGCAAGCAGGTATATTTAGATTTTGCGAGGAGAACTGGCTTGATGCGTTTTCGAAAAATGAGATTATTTAGTTTTGCGATATTGCGATGCTTTTGTGAATCCGTTTGTAATTGGATCGGCGGCTCGAAAAAGCAAACGTTATTAAATAAGTTCGACTTGGCCTGTAGGCAGTTTTTATTATTTTATACTGAAAGGTGGAGCTTTGTAACTAATTTTTTATTGCTTTTACAGAATTTTAAAAACTGCACGTAAAACGCGTCGGGAAAACTTTGAATAAAAACTGTTTGACACACGTCAATATAACTTTATTAATATAATGGCAAACTAACTTGTATTTTTGTTTTGCGTTTTTCATTGACAGAAAACTGAAAAGTCAGCTTTCAAATTAAATGTGAACGTCATAATGAAAAATCCTCATTTTTAGTTGAATCAAACTCTGGCTTTTGTGTTTTCAACGGCTGCTAATGGAACTTTTTGAAACATGCCCTTCTGAAAAAGAAGTGTATTACAAGCGTTTTTACAGGAAAATAAATAATCGAGGGAAAAACTTCGAATTTTACAACAAACCAACACGTCACTTTTCTATTTATAAAATATATGCACGCGTCAACATCCCCCGACATAAATCAAAGTCTTCTCTCAACTTATCGCGAGAGATTTCACACGACTATTTGCCTGCTAATAATAGAGCCGCCCCCCCTATTTTTAGTAGGCTCGCGCTCGATAATTAAAATATAAAAATGTATATATTCCATACATCATCCCGGGCGGCGCTCGTCGTAAATCAACAAGTGAGCGTCAAGAATGCACGGCAATCAGCGCGGTCATCAACGTTAACGTAAATCTCGCGTAAAATCGCGCGTTTACACGCTAGATTTATCTAACGCGTCCCCGGCAAAGTTCGCGTCCCGCGGCCGTGAGAACATCCAATGACTCGCGAAAACTTGTCCGCCGCGCCGCGCGCTCTCGGAGTAGTCGCGTAAAATTTACATCCGTCTCGATGCTCTCTCTCTCTCTCACTCTCTGCCTTCTCTCAAGGATTCTCGCTGCTTCACCGCTGATTTCTGCCTGATTTTTCCGATTTTTTCGCACTGTTTATTTATTTATTGTTATAATTGGCTATTGGTTAATGTTATTTAAATTTGATTGTAAACTTATTTAAAAATTATAAACGCTTATAGTTGCATTATTCAATAATTTCATTACTTTCTAAAAATCACCAATTAAAAGATTTCTCGGCACTAAAAAAAAACTCCTCCAACAAGCTCGCAATCCACAACAAAAGAGTCAACAATCAACCGAATCCCGATCCAATAAGCTCGTCCGCGCTTTTTCCTCCGCAGGTAAAGCATCCACCCCGGAGTATACAGAGCATAATGCTTCGGGAGAGGCTGCAGTAACGCAACTGCACAAAGGCGATCGAGCAATTATTCTCGCGGCGCATTTCCGCTCCGACGCGCTGGCAAGCGGCCCGGCGAAATAATTTGTCCGACAGCGTCAAGCGCCCTGGAAAGATAACGCGCGCGCGACTTCATCGCGCTGGATGCCGAGGGGCCTGCTTATCGAGCTCGAGCGACAAGAGCGGGCACCCCGAGTGCAATGCTGCGCGATCTGCGATTCGAATTTGAAATTTAGGAAGCAGTTGGGATGGATCGGGAGGGGATTCTTGCTTTTTCTGTTGATTGAAATTTTAGGCGTGAGGCGAAGTTTTGGCTTGTTCCCTAGCAAATAGTTAAAGAGTATTAATAATTAATTTACTTTTTTAGCCAGTTAAGGAAGGAAAACTTAAGATGAATATTGATTACAGGCTTTGTAATTTAAAACAATATTAAATTATTATTTTTCTCGAATTGTCCGGAGCTTGAAAATCGAGCAACCACTGTTATTTTTATAGTTTATTCGTTATTAAAATAACGAATCGTATAAACGAAAGTAAGGTTACCTCGTGTTGACGTTATTGTTCATTTTCGAAAAATAGTGCATCAGCGGCTAACAAATATTCATAAGCGTAAATTTCCTGCAACGTCCTTGCCAATTGAAAATAATGATACGTTTTTATTGTTTCCAACTGGCGATATTCCAGCGTCTAAGTATAAGTATCTTTTATTCAATGACGCGGCTGACGAAAAAAGATATATTTTTATTCATTGGCCACGTGATGACGAAAGTAAAATATATTCTTCAGACGTGGCGAGTAATGCCAATAATGTAGCATTGAGATAAAATGAAAATATGAAAGTTAAACAAAGAGATGAAGTTACCAGAATATTTATCGAGAGGATAAAGATTTTTATTTTTTCTTCAATCATCTTTAGAAAACTAAAAATTAATTATTATCCTATTTCGATTTTTAGATCAGCTTTAGAACGGTGAACTATTTCATTTTGGAGCTTAAATGAAAGGTATATTCAAATACGAGTATTTCAAAAAGAATCCTAAATTGGGCATTGCGCGTTTGAATAGACTCATGTGTAGAATTAGTGAAATTAAATAGGGAGGTTTTGGCCTTTACTATTCGTAACTGCAAAGTGCAGTACAGTAACATTTAAAGCACTGGTTTGTGTAAATTTGTTTACAAATGCATTCATTTGATGTTCTATTTATAAATAGTTTCAATAAGCTCGTGATTTAAAGTGAATTTCGCGAATAAATTATCTAATTGCATAAAATTCTAATTTATTTTAAATATTTGTTTTGCATTATTAATATTTTATAAGAATTATTTCTAGTCTTATAAGAAATAGTTATCTCAAAGTTAACAATAAAATTGTTCTAAGAGACGCGCAAAAATATTTCCATTTTGACTTACGAATCCATCCAAAAGATATTTATTCATCGTCAACACCTCATTATTCATCCACCCTCGACCACGGCTTTCTTCCCCTCCGTGTCAGCATCGTCGACTCGAGCGACAAACGTCACAAAGCCACCTTCCTCCGTCCAAAAATCAAGCGCTGCCTCTCAAAATTTTCGGCCAGCTGCACACAAAGCTCAACGGAGCAGACCCGCCGCGGCTCATCCCCCTGCATATCTGGGAGGGCGATCGATCGGGGAGTCGCATAAACGCGCACGCAGCCAGGAATTTCAGAATTGCATCGGCATGAAATTCGCGGTCGAGAGAGAGAGAGAGAGAGTTCGCAGCGAGCGATTGGCAACAATGCCGCTGGACGGACGATAGAGGTGTGTACCTAACCTGCGCACACGTGCACAAACGACTGTTCTGGGTATGCGGAGATGCGTTCCCCGGTAAGCGTCGATGCTAATGTACGGCTTGTACTAATGTGGAGATGCGGGGTATTTGCTGGGTGGCTTGTTTTCGAGAGATGGCCGAGCTTTTGACGTAGGTCCTTTATTTAGTTTAGTAGCTTTGAATCTTCGAATGTGGGAAAAATGTAGTATAGAAGAAGATATAATGGTTTTTCTGATCATTATAGAATTTGGTCAGCTAATTTTCAAAAATTTAGATAAACCTAATGCAATAAATCATTTTTGAATTTAGTTTTTACTGCGTCATTTGATGATTCTCGCAGTTACGTTCATTGTTGAATTATAGTTTTATGTTTTTACGAAAAAGTTTAAACAAAAGATATTTTAATTTGATAAGTTTTTCAATCTTCATTTAACATAAAATCTAAGCAATTATAGAATATAGTATTTCACATGCTCCTAAAATAAACAAAAACAAGACTGCCGGCAGATGTTGTTGGTATTCATGAAATATCTAACGTTCTTGAGTATCAAAATCACACAGTAGAATGTAAACATTGTTACTCTTGATAATTTAATGAGTTACAAGGTAATTTAGTGTGCTGGTAACGTTTCCACTGGCATTATGACAATTTTGATCTGTTTTTACTTTGGGTGTGTTACAAAATGGATTTAAAATTTAAAAAATGGATCTAACAACAAGAAGCGCAAGTCCAAGAACTTTGTATAAAGAATATCAAAGTAGTAATACAAATTCGAGAAATTTATTTAAGAATTACCAGAGTAAATGTGGCCAGATATTTGAAGAACAACGACGTGTAATATCGTGGAAAAAAAGCAGCAAAGAAAACAGTGACAAGGAAAATAGTAGCAAAGAAAGCAACCGCAAAAAACAAAAATATCTAAAAACTGACATTTCTACCTCAGAGGATGAGCAACCGCCAATAATAGATTTATCACCACCATCAACTCCCCATAGTTATCTTCAAATGGAATTAAGGTAAGTGGATTAATTTAGTAATTATGTAAAATTAATTATAAAAGTATTATAGAGTGTTTCAGATATTAACATCTAGAAAATAAATAAATAAATGTTTCAATTATCAATTGATTTATTTAAAAATTAGTTTAATCTATTAAACGTTCAATCCATTTAAATACGATCCAAATGATTTGCATTAAAAACTAAAAAATTAATAGTGGGAACCGTTGCTCCCGTACTAACTTTACTGAAAAATATTCTGTAACAAAAGCAGGCAATAATTATTTTTCAATATTTCTAGTTCATAAATATTGAATAAAAAAAAAAAAAAAAATTTAACTTTTCACCAACTCGATGAAAAGCGCATGAAACTTAATTACCCCGGCAACCAAAACAATCAATCGAAAATCTTAATCGCATCAGGTCTTCTCCCCGGCGTCGCCTTAATTTTTCACCGAGAAGAAAGCTCGCCCCGTCCGGGGCTAATCGCAATTAAGCGGCGCCCTGTCTATCTCGATTGCAACGCCGGAGGAGCTGTCCCTTACCGCCACGGAGCTCAAAGCCAGCAGCCTGTTGCTGCAGCTCCTTCTCGGCCCTTGGGCTACGCTCGTGTGTACACTTCTGTGTGCTCCCGCGAGAGTCCGGCATATTTACCGCTTGGGCCTTGATCCTCTTCTTTCGCGAATGGGCTTGGATTTTTATTTCGGAGGAGGTTTGGGAGGCGCGATTGATTGTGAGCTTTTTGCTGCTGGGATCGATTGAGGTGTCTTGGAGAGAAGGAGGAGGTTTCACGGCGGAGGCAAGAAAATGATAATTGGTGTAGGTATACAGGATAATTCGATTTTTTGTTCTTTGGACTTAGGGTTCGGAGTTTTTAGTGTAAAATTAATTTGGACTGATTTGCTCGATATATTTTTTATTGAAAGAGACTGTTAATTATGTTCTTTTTTTTCTAGATACGAAAAACTAAATAATAATAAAAGATTTTAATATCTGAAGCTTTTACATTAGTGTCTTTGGAAATTTTAGAATTTTCAAGAATAAAAAATTGCTCTAAAATCTTTACTTCTCTCACCTATTATTATCCTACTTAAAAACAGTATTTTAATCAAAATTAATAAACTGTTTTAGGATTGCAACTTCTGAACTCTGATGTTTTTCAAAAAGTGAATTCACTATATTTTCAAGTAGATTATGAATATCAAGTATTGATGAAACTGAAACATTTTCAATTATCTAATTCACAACATCTAAGGTACGTAAGGCAAGCACAACTTGTAATAATGGATTCTCAACAAGTTCCTGGACAACCTGCAGCAGTAAGTCCTCAATTAGTTGATGTGCAATCTGCATATGTACGGCCTCAATTAGTTTATGTGCAATCTGCAGCTGTACGCCCTCACTCAGTTTTAACAGGACTTACAGCACTGCGTCCTCAAACAGTTTATGTGCCACTTGCAGTTGTGCGTCCTCAATTAGTTCATCTAGAACCTGCAGCAGTACGTCCTCAATCAGTTTTAACAGGACTTGCAGCTGTACATCCTCAATCAGTTTACGCGCCACTTGCAGTTGTGCGTCCTCAATTAGTTCATTCAGAACCTGCAGTTGTACGTCCTCAATCAGTTTTAACAGGACCTGCAGCTGTAGATCCTCAATCAGTTTACGTGCGATCGGCAGCTATAGGTCATCGATTAGTTTACGCGCGATCGGCAGCTGTACGTCGTCGATTAGTTTACGCGCGATCGGCAGCTGCACGTCATCGATTCGTTTACGCGCGATCGGCAGCTGCACGTCATCGATTACTTTGTGCGCGACCTACGTTTATACATCCCCAATCAGTCCATGCACAAACTGTAACTGTACGTCCTCAAGCAGTTTGCACACAACCTGCAGCTGTACATCCACAATCGGTTTACGCGCGACCTATGGTTGTACATTCTCAATTAGTTTATCGGCAAACTGCAATAGTAGATAGACATCTTCGATCAGTTTATAATCAACCTGCAGTAGTGGAAACACATGATCAATCATTGTTAGCACGATCTGATGTAGTGAATACGCAACCTCAAGCAGCTTCTACGGAATCTACGGCATTAATTAAGAAATTACTTTCTCCTTCTAAAACACCAGATCCTCAATTAGATTATTTAGCAGAATTAATTATGCCATCTAGCAATACTACATCAAAAACTGAAAAATCTGATAAAAATTCGCAAGCATTAGCACGATCTGATGTAGTGAATACACAACCTCAAGCAGCTTCTACGGAATCTACGGCAATAATTAAGAAATTACTTTCTCCTTCTAAAACACTAGATCCTCGATTAGTTCATATAGCAGAATTAATTATGCAATCTAGCAATACTACATCAAAAACTGAAAAATCTGATAAAAAATCGCAAGCATTAGCACGATCTGCTGTAGTGAATACACATCCTCAAGCAATTTCTCCGGGATTTACGCCACTAATTTCTACTTCTACATCATTAAATCCTCAATCAGTTTCTGTACAACCTACCCAGACTACATATGCAAATCCTTCTCGTCATCTTGAAAGTGATTTTGACGATAATAGCCAGAGCCCTAAGCTTCGTAACAGATTAATACATGGAGGAAGCAATTCTACGTCAAACACTGAAAAATCTGATGGAAATTCGCAAGCATCAAACGGTCGCAGTCAATAATCTATATTCCTCAAAATTCGATTAACCCAGACATTTTCCATTCACGCTCCGTCGATCGATTTTTCGCAACTCGAATAAATAAAGCCCTAAACCCCGAGTCTACAGTTTGACATAATTGATGTCATGCACCATCGATAACTTATTCCCGACGACAGACTTCGAGGAGCAATTAATTTTACGTCATTGCGTCGTTTAAGCTCGCGTTTCTACCTTCCCTCCATCCCGTCCGAGCGATAAGAATTGTTCGTGCGGACGGCTGAAACGGAAAACTCGTTATCGACTTGAATGTTGCGTCGCGAAAACTCAACAATGAGCCCTGCGAATGACGAATTTCAAAACGAAGTCACTTGCACGGCTGAAGTTGCGGTGAGGGTGAATGAAAGTGTGAACTGATTGACGGATAGCTTTTTTTTTCTCTGCTCGAAATGCGAATATTTAAAATGAATGGGAAAGCAATAGGTATGGGAAAATGCATACTTTTAATTGTCATTTTTTATAATTTCGTGTCAAAATCTAAAACATTTTCGAAAATATTTTTAAGACTATGCAAATATGACGTGGAACCACTGAAATTTTTGTAATTTGATGCTTCTTTATTCGGAATTGTGTAATTTGGATTTGATAAATGTTGATGTAATTCTGTCGCAATTTGCATGCTTTGAAAATGATGTCGAGTTAGATTTTATGGTTAAAATATACAAGCATGAATATGCGTATGTCGAAATTATGTGTAAATTCATGACCCTATGTAAGCATTAAATAATGCATATTAAAATAGGTTAAAATGTTCATTTTAATATTATATATAAATACTCAGTACTGCGTTCACAGATATTTGATTTAAACGTGTGGTACGTCATTTAAATTGTAATTTTAATTATTATTTATTGTCATCGTATCTTCATGAACACTTCCCGTAAATTACCTGTAATGTTCAGTGTAAAAGAAACAAAGTAATGTTATGCGCCTTTTATACATTAGCGATATTTAAAAAAATTGGAAATAAATAATTAAAAAAAATAGAAAACCCAAATTCACAAAACCCCACTGCATTGCGGAGGTGATCGAGTCGAACTCCAAGACAATCCTCTCTCCCGAACCCTTCCACCCTCTTCCGCGTTTCTCGGAGAAAGACTATGGCTACTTCTCTCTCGTAAAGAACAGCAGCGCTGACCAAGAGGAAAAGCAGGAGGAAAACTAGCGGGGGTGAGGGAGGACAATATTATCGCAGCTGACTCAGTTTATGGCTGATCATTCGGGCCGGGCTACTATATGCAACCTCTGCGAGACCCCTACTCCTGCCGATGGTGTACACGTGTGCATGCAAAATTGTGTTATGAAGGCTGGGATGGTTCTATGAGATGGTTAAAGTGCTTTGAATGGGTTCTTGAGAATTTAAGCTTTTTTAATAGGAGATTTTGTGGAAGGAAAATGTTTTTCGTTTGAGGAATAAATCTGGCTTTAAGATCCAATCTCGGAATGCAAAGTTACGATAGTTTTCGGAGAATAATAATGAAGAGAAGTGTTGCAGTAGAGATATTTTTAAAAAATCTGTAAAAATTATGATGCTCTCAAAGTTTAAAAAATTTATAATAATTTATCAGCAGGTAGAAATTATTACTGACTTTATAAAGATTTCATGAAGTTATTTTTTAAATGATAGTGGAGCAAGAGTTCAAGAACAATATCTCGAAATGAAATAGCGTGAAAACTTTCTTTCGAGCTTTCTTTGAATATTTGAGTTTTACTTTTTTCTGAAAGAACTTATTGCTTCGTGGAAACTTTCCTTTTCCAACTTTATTTTCATATTTTTTCAGAGTTTTCATTTTTACAATTCATTTTGTAATTTCAGATCACCATAACTTTCTCTCAAATAAAAAAAAACTTATTTAACATTTTGAAGAATCTAAAATTTAATAATTCAAGTTGAATTCTTGATTCAGTTATTAAATGTACAGTGTAAATAAATGGATTTTTTTTTAATTCCACGCATTAACGCATTGTTGATTATACTTTCATTGTAAATACTGATTTTACGAACTTTTATACAATGGCTGTTTATTTATTTCTATACGAGAGTATGTATTGATCAAAAGATAATGGCAGCTCTGCCATGTCAATAATAAATTTTCATCACACGAAATGCGATCTGTTTTCAGAATAAATGCAAAACTTTTAAACATTTTTTTATTTACTTAAAAAGTTATTTAAGTCTTATAATTGATATTGAATTTATAAATTATATTATTGCATTACTGATCTTTTCCACATAATTTTATAAATTTAAAAAAAGAATTTTTATCTATTTAGAATCCAAAAAGCATTGTTTTGAGCTTTTTCTACTTTGAAATTCTCCTTCAAAGGGGACTGTTATTTTATTAACAATCAAATACTTTAACTCTGAGAGAAACCTCTTATTATCGGCAAAATCATCGAAAAAAAAACTGCTTACGTTATTACGTTACAAATATTAGAATTTATAGTAAAATTTTCTCGACGGAAAGGCAGTCCTGCATTTGAATTAATTAAATTAAACGTAAATTTCCGCGATAACGACGAATCCACACGTAAAATTTCTGGCCCCCAATAAAAAATCAGCCGAGCAGGCAGAATCGCCGGTTAAAATCGGCGGGATTTGCATGCGAGCATCGCGTGCCGCGGTGAAATTTCTAGTTCGAGAGCCCGGCCGATTATAAATGCACGGCGAGACTTTCGAGGAGCGATATGAAGAAGGAAAATCTCCGACGGCCTTTTTTCTCTCGTTGGAAGGAGGAACGGGCCGATGGGGGTCGACGACTTTTCTTTATGAGGAAGAGGAAGAGTTGACCTCTCCAGTGATGCAGTTTTGTTGCATTGGATGGTATTTTTAGGCGCTTTCTTTGTTTGATATTAAGAAGTGAGGAGTCTTGAAATTTTATTTTCGTCTACAGGTTTATTAGTAGATAGTTTTACATTATCAATAGTAGTTGTTTGGTGGAGAATAGATTCATAATAGTAGAGTTAATATTTTAATGAAATTTTTTCCAATAGTTATTGCTTACTAATACTTCTTTTCGAAGAAATAGATTTTCAAAAGTACGTTAAGTATCTTGATTTTTTTTATTTAAATATTCTGATAATGATTAAAACAAATTATAAATAAAATAAAAAAAAATTACATCTTATTTTGTAAAAAAATTCATCAAAGATCGAACTATTGAGTTTAAATTGAGTGCCAAAAGAAATAGTCGTGTAAATTATAAACAAGCTTTAATTACTTGAATAATCTAAAAGAAAAAATCTTATTCTTTAGCGAACATCCTGACTGATTAAAGCTTATTTAGATTTAAATGGTATAATTTTTTAAACTAAACAAAAATGAATATATGAAACAAACATTTTAATATAGTAAAAAAATATATATATTTCTATAATAAATATTGATAAAAGGGTATACAATTTATAACAAATTCCAAAACGAACAAGTCATTTTAAATACTTACCCACAATCTTCCGCAAAATCGACTTGAATTCCTCTTCCTCAAACGCAGAAAGACAAACTCATCCCGCATATCCACTTTCAAAAAGGAAGCTGCAGCCTTGGGGGTTGTCAAAATAGCTGGATTAGCGCTCGGCCACCTGCCCGGCAGTCTTCGAAACTCGTCCGAGAGGCTGATTAAATTATACGCTCGGCGTCCGTCATCGCTACCGAGGATATAAAGAACTCAGCGGGAGTAGCCGAAATTTTCAGGCTCTAAATGCGCGGATCGGGGAACGAGCAATTTGAGGTTAAGTTGTACGGTTTAAGCCTGAATGCTGTCCTTATTAATTAGGGATGGCTTGAGGTACTGACGCTGTCGTGATTAACGAATATTTCTGTGATCTGACTGATTTTGATTGATGATGATGATGCTGATCATGTTACAAGCATGTTATTATTTAATTACAGAATTCTTTTAGTGGCGAATGTTGCATAAAACGGAGAATGATGATAGTTATAGATTTAGGGAGTAATAATTTACATCATAATTATTACATCGGGCGCGAAGCTAAATAATTGATGAGGTACTTTTAGATTTTGTAAAAATTAATTAATTCCCTTCTTTGTTTCCGACATAAGTGGACTTCAAAAATACTATACTGTCCTTACCGAATCATCTTTTCTTTATTTTAATAAAGAATCTCTTTATGTGGAATCTATTCATTGTGAAAATCTCACAACCAGTATTATATAATTGTGGATTATTCTAATTAACGAAAATGGATACCTTTCATTTCCCCCCGACG
This sequence comes from Ormyrus pomaceus, assembly GCA_900474385.1. Taxonomy (NCBI): domain Eukaryota; kingdom Metazoa; phylum Arthropoda; class Insecta; order Hymenoptera; family Ormyridae; genus Ormyrus; species Ormyrus pomaceus. The sequence goes on along the minus strand of UCOM01000553.1, from coordinate 21,164 downwards.
CGCACCTCTTCTAAAACTTCAAACTATTTTCGCAGAAAATCTTCGCCCCTTCCTCCAGCAACTTTCTGCGGCGGCATAACACGTGGGTGTCTGCAAAAGCTCCGGTGGTCGCTAATCCTGTCGGTTGGCCGCGTGACACGAGAATGTATATATATATATATATTCGTATATCTATACGCATCCCGCCGAAATGGGTATCAAAGTCACGGAGCGCTACTTTTCAGTCCTGCTTCTCTCTACCGTTACGCCGGCCTCGAGCTTTTGTCATTTAAATACTCGCGACGCGCGATGATTTTGAATTTTGATTTATGGGTTGAATCGAGCATCGGCGCCTCCTCTGCTACTCTCTTTGTTTCTGCGTAATTCGAGTGTCTGTGATGAAAAGAAAGGAATTGAAGATTGGTTCAGCTTCTACCTTTTGATATATTAATTTTAAACGTTTTCAGCTGTTTTTGCAGTTTGTAAGTACCATTATGATTTTTACTGTTAAACAAAATAATAACGTTCAATAACGATGACTTTTGAGGTTGGCACTTCTGTTATTCTCTTGATAATTTAGTGGTAACATACTTAAAAAATTACCACACAGATAGGTCAGAAATTGCCCCACATCAAAGCGTATAATAACAAAAGTAGCTGAACTTTTCCAAACACTCAATTAATTCAATGCCCATTGCTTCCTCGCAGATCTTGCCATCTCCCAATAAAAGCAAAACTCCTAATCTTTTTAACTGACAAGTTAGTCACCATCATCCTTACTTGTGCCAAAGAAAAAGCTGCTCTCACGCGCGGCTAAATCGATCACGCATTAAATAATCCATCGGCCGACTTCAAAGAAGCCCTAATCTCGCCAAGTTCAGGTCATCCCAGCTGCAGCAGCAGCAGCAGCAGCTCTGAAATGCGCGAAATTCTCCCCTTTCGCCGCGTTCTTTTTTCGCGATCGAACCCGAGAAAGAGAGGGAAACTGGACAATTCCATCGCCGTCGGAAGCGCGACGAACCTCTACACCAACGACACAGTTGCCCGTGGCAACCTCGAACTGCGGACGGGAAATTCTTGTCGGGACGATTGCGAGAGAAGAGACGGAGAAAAGCTGATTCGGAAGCAACGAGAGAGACGGAGAAGTAAAGTTTGGGCGAGGATGGAGAACCGAGGAAAGGGAGCCTCCTCTCGCGACGGGGAAAAATTCAATCCACCGGTTAAAGGGGATGATGCTCTCTCTCTGTCTTTCTCCCAGGCTGGAAATAGTGCCGGTCATGGATGCGAAAGAAATAGAGCGAGGGACTTGGCGAAAAAATTAGGAAGCAAATGAAAGAGCGGAGAGAAAGGAAGGTAGTATTAGCGAGGAATAAAATGTTGAAAATAAAGAGGAACGGCCGAGACGCTTCGCCGACGGTATGAGGAAGTAATTGAGGAGGGAGAGAGACAATAAGGAGAAAGAGGGAAGAAACTGGAAGATGGAAAAAACAAAAAGGAGTCGAGGAGAATCGGTTGATTTGTGGGAGCAAATAAGATTGGGAGGATAAGAAGCTGAGAAGCAAATGAAGTAATGGCTGAATGAATACAATGGAAGGTAGAGGATGCAAATGTGTTTTATCAACCATTTTTTTGGGAAAGTTATGGTTTAGTAGCGAATTTTAGCGGGAAACATTTTGGTTATCAATGGTGCGAAAGTTTCAGCGTACAATTTTATGAGATCATTTAAAAGTTAGGCCTTGTTTCATTTCTTTTGGCATTTATGAAGTTAAATTGATGAGAATAGTTTAGGCCAGCAGTATTTGAAGTTTCGCCATAATTCACTTGAATGTTAGCTGCTGCGAAAAGAGAATTCCAAGGTATTCTAACTACATGAAAATTTTTTGTTTAACAGAAATTTGAATCCACAATACTTGTTATGAACTAATTATGGACTAATCTTATCACAAATGCATTCTTTGCTCATTTATTGATATTGATAATATTTGTTATTCAAAGAAATGTTATCGTTGTTAGGTCTTCAATGATTAGCAATGAAAGCTAAATTTTTCTCCATAAAGTCGTCTTCCAGCCAACCGAACGTTTCAATTAGTACCCCAGGCCAAAAAGCACGGATCCCGGATTACCAATTTCACCTTTAATATTTGAAGCTCCGAGATATAATATTGAAACCAGGGAAATATTCGAATAATCTCAGCCTTAAACAAGGCTCGCCCCGGCAGAAAGGGAGGGGGGGGGTGGGAGCTAATGAGGTAGTCAGAAAGAACAAGAGGGGTCCAGAGGGTGCTAGGACGGATGTCCCTCTGGAGGGAGGCTCTTCCCACTTTTGCCGATTCGCCGACGACGCGATGGCGATCCGTGTTTTACCCCCCTCGGGCTGGGAAAAGGGAGAATGGCTTCGGGCGACGTCTATCGCAAGAGATTGCGGGACTCGGGGATCTGGTGACTGCAGATTTATTCGGTCACACCCATGGCGCGGCACTCTCTTCTCGCTAATTTCGCCGATGAGGAACGATTTTAATACCGAGTTAGTGAGTCATGTTCCTTTTTAATAGATGCTGGTCTAGACGTTTTTTAGGTATGTTTAACGTATATTAAACGAGCTATTTTTAAGCGATTTATTTTAATTGAATGCTGGACGAATGCACTTGTTACATATATAAGTTAAAAGATTTGACTGACAATTCAAGCTGTTTCTATCCCGTTTGGAATATGGTTAATAATTATCAATGTAATTAAACAGATCACCTCTAATATACGATCATTGAATTACATCCGCTAATTATTACGTAATGTAATTTAAATACTTATAACAAAACAAGATATATTGTCCACGTTTATTAAATCCTGCAATAATTAGTTTTGTAACACACATAATCAAAGAATTATTAATAATTATTGACTAATTCCCATTTGATTTACATGCCAGATAATGTTAGGCAGAAAGATAAAGGGTAATTTTACATAGCATTGATATCCACAATTGACATATTAACAAATTGTTTGTTATGATCCATGCGCATCAACGAAATACATTTCCAAGCATCCACCACATCCATCTCTGAAAACTCTTGGCCAATAACTCAACCAAAATTAACAATGGCCGATTACCAGGAGACCAAACTCAGCTACTTCTGGCTTCCGATATACTCCCATCGTTGCGCCTCTTCCGGAGCGCATCATTTCCGGTAGCCGCGAGGTTGGCTTTGATTTAAGAATTTCTCGCGGAGCGAATGACTCGCCTCGTAGCCACGGAGGTGCAAGAGGAAACGGGGGAGAGAAATACATTCGCTAATCCAGCAGGAAAACGGTATCTGGATCCAGGCCAACTATTTTCATTGCGCTCGCCGCCTCCTCTTATTGCTGACGTCGCGCGCGCGCGAGAGAGAGCGCGAAAGCCGGGCCAATCTCTGCTCTCCGCTCCCGGCTAGCTTACTGGGTCGGTCTCTGCTGCTGGCGCGTCTATCTTTCTCCTTCTGCCTGTGTGTTTCGCCGTGTGTTCGCGCGAGGTTGCGCAAGCACCGAAACTCGGCGCGATTGTTTCGCGCGCGCGACCGGCTATTCAGCTGAATTGGTCCTCTTTCTCGTCCTTTTCGGGGGGGGAGGAAGCCTCATTGTTACGGCGACGTTGATTAGCCGCTGATGATTGAAATTATTGGATTACGTGCTTGGCTTTTTATCGGCGTCTTCCGCGGAGAGGTTACTAGTAATGAATAAATTCGAAGGATTTCGCTCTGACTTGATGGAATTCATTGAACTAGCAAACAAAACAAAAATTAGTTTCCTGAAAGGAACAAAAGTATTTGAAGCACGCGTAAAATTATTTTACAATCGGGAATTGAATTATAAAATTTTTTACATATTATTCGAGAAATGTTTCGGCTAAATTATTGAAAATGAATTTCGTGCATTTATCTTTATACGAACATAAAGCACTCAGAGACGAGTTGAAAATTCCCTGTTAATCGGATTACCCAGAATCAGAATCCCAATCATTCATAAAATCTCTCCATGTAAGTCAGAAGCACCGGATCCTCTCTCTCTCTCTCTCTCTCTCTCTCTCTCTCTCTCTCTCTCTCTCCTAAACAAAATAGCTCGAACTATCGCACGCATATCGGAAGCGAGCTGCTCCCCGTTCGATTTCCAATGCAGCACAGACAGCCGTACGCATCGGCATGTGTTATCCTCGCATCCTTTTCCATAGTTCCTGCTTTTCCAGCAGGATGGAGGAGGGCAGATACGCGCTCGCATTTCGCGAGTTTGCAATTCCGCGCTCTCGAGCTTTGGCTCTCTCTCTCTCTCTCTCTCTCTATCTCTGCGTGCTCTCGCGGAATCTGGTGCGTCGGGCAAAAAGGAACGGAACAATCAGAATTTTCTGTGCTCGTTCGTTGCTTCGCTCTATTTTCGAGGACGGAGCTGAGCGGGGCTCTTGTTTAAGCGGGGAGCAGTTCGATTGGATAGTTTTGTGGTCTCGCTATCAAACGGTCGCTATTTGCCCAAGTTCATATCCATATTTTATGAGGGATGAATGCCTTGTTGACTCGGCGGATTTACCAAATAATTGGCCAAGGTTCGGTTTGATTGTTCTGATTACGTGCCTGCGCGTTTACTAAAACGGTACCGCGCGCAAAAAGCAGCTAAAAACTTGAAAAAAACAAGTGCTTCGACCGCAGATCATATTTGATCGCGATTACATAGAAATTGCTTTGTAACATTTCACGCGATCATCGTGATCTTTTAAGCTCCATCTTTTACAGTTAGACGGTGCGTATGTATAATCAACAAAGAGCTGAAAGTGCTATATGAAAACAGTAATTTAAAATTATTTGGTAACAATCTGGAGCACGTCTAAACTCAGCTAATTTCAGTAAATAAACAAACGAAGCGAGATCGGACCGAAAGTCTTGGAAATATAGGCCCTCATCGCTCCTAACCTGCACGACCGGCTCGCATCTCCCGTCTCCCTTCCTTCTCTTTGTTTCTCTTGTGTTAGCATCCTTCTCTCCCTCCCCTCCCAGCTGCATCCTTCTTCTCGAGCGATACCTTCGTCGCTGCTTCGGTCTTGGTCTGTTTTCTCTTTTTCCCCGGCGGGTTCAGGCGGGAACACGTACGCGAGTATGAGCTGGCACTATCATCCCGGCCAGGGGAGGTAAAAGAAAGTGACGGAGAACGAGTCCAGTGGGCGCGGACTTTCGGTGGCAGAGGAGCGCGTGCGCGTCCATTGGCGCCAAACAAGTGTCCAAGCTGCGCGAGGCTGACGTTGACGAGGATCGCCGCTGCTGCTCCCGCTCGAGGAAGAATGCCGCTTTTTGTTCGTAGACCAATTGGCTGCATTGTTCGGCTTTGTTTTGGCGCCGAGCGATTAGGGGGCCGCTGAATTTTGACTTTATTAGCGGCAAACAATGACGAGGAGACGGAGATCGGATTTTCGTAACCTAATTTTGACGTAGGCTTCGGTATCGGTTATTAAAATTTTATGATAATTAAGATGTAGTGAGCAACTATTTTCATACTGATATTTTTAGAAATTAAAAATGTATAACGGTGTATTCGTTTTAAACAGAAGTTTTTTTTTAATAAATTGGTTTTTGATTGAAATATAATAATATGCAGTAAATACCAGTTATTCATACTGAGTTTTTATAAACTTTCAACAGAAAAATTCATTTTTAACTATTAAATTATATTTTTCCGTACAAAGAAAAATGAATAAAACGTTAGAAATCAATGAGAATTTTTAATATTTTTTAAATCAGTATTTTTGAAAAATAAATTTATTAAAGTCCGAATATTTTTTAATAAAAATAAAAATAAAGAGAAATGAAAGTACAGTAGTCTCGGTAACTGACGTTGCGTCGAATCTTCCGTCATGTGAAAGTAGAAATCTGTCCGTAACCAGTTCATGGCCTCTGTTCTTCTTAGAGCCGCTCATTGTGTGGCTCATATAAAATCAAAACGGTTCTTATCCTTTCAAAACTCTCTTTACAACACCGCCTCTTTCATTTATAATTTGTTTTCAATACAATTTAAAATAAGTAATTTTTTAATAAGTTAATTTTATTCAATAAACTACAGTTCAAGTATTATTAATATTTACGAATATAGTAAAACAAAAAGTAAAGTCAATGACATCGATTTATTAATTTATTATGATAAATTTATTTTATTTACCATTTACTATTTGAATCATTCAATAGTTATTAATAGTTTTATTGGTACCGTTCAAAACGTCTGCAGAAAACGTTGAACATAACCTCAAATAATTACGCTGGTAGAAAGAAGAACATTTTAAATGGTGTTCAAAGTAGTTTATGCGCAGTGCCAATGCTAGAAAAACGTAATCCTGAAAAATGGTCAAAAAATACATCGTAAATTACCAAATTTAATATAAATTTTTTTTGATTAAATTATAAAATAGAATTTGGTCAAAAATTGTAGCATAAGATCTGTACAAATAATAACCAAATAATCTGCAATAAATTAATTGACTAAAAATTAGTTTGTTTTTTTACTTCCACTACATAATATGTATGCCCATTTTATTAGCAATGCATCGCCATTTTACCCAGGCCAGAAAAATTGTAAAATTTTAAAATTAAAAAAATACGTTACATTTAGGCATGGTATCTGACCAGATATTTGGCCTACATTTGGCCACCAGTCTAGTGGAATTGGCCAGTTCGTATTAAAAAAATGGAATCAAACTACCAGGGTAGACATTGCTTTTACGATTATATTTGAACTTGAACCCATAAAAACGTGATGTGTATCAATAATTGATTATATTTCACAAGTAATACTATTTTCATTGAGATATTTATTGATCTTTGAATAATTATTAAACGAACCACTTAACTGTGCTTTTGCTCTCCTTCTAACCAAAATTCAAACCAAAATGTAGACTCCCATCTCATTGTAATCCAATTTCCTCCCGCCAAAACATTTAGCAGGTCTTAAACGTTACGCTGCACCATTGAAACTTTCCTGCAGCCGGCAGCAAGTGCAGGGTTTGAAAACGAGAAGGCGCGGGTCGTTTTGCCGGGTGCAGCATTGGAATGCGCGATGACAATCATCGCACGAGACGACAGCATCTTCTTTGCCGCTCCGCGGAGAGCCGAGCAATTGAGAATCCTCCAGGGGTGGCGCCGCCGCATGCGAGCCTCGTCAAGGAGCCCGGAATCAGCGCCCCCTTGCGGATTATCGCTTCAGTTGCGCTGCTCGCCTTTGCTTTTACCTTTAAATCCTCTGTATCCGTTTTAGTTTTGTTGCTTTTTGTTTTTTTTTTTTCTTTGAAGAATTAATGTGCAGTCTGTGACGTCGGGCTGGATTCATTCAAAAAACTGGACTTTCGTTTATATTAAAAAAAAAAAGATAATTCGAAGTGGTCTTTGATAGTATAATAATTAAATATTTTTATCATTGGAAATATTTACTATTTTCATCATTATAAATATTCAAAATTGAATCAATTAAAAAATTTATATATGTACAGCTTCTAATTTGTAAAATAATATTATCTTCGAATTAAAACAAACAAATGTTACAACGTTTTTATACGCATAACGTGATTATAATTCGCATTTTCATAATTAATAATTTAATTAAATGCATAAAATAAATTCCGTATAAAATGGAACTTACTTCAGAAATTTAAATACTCCATATTTTTAATCGAAATTCCTTTTTGATCAGAAATTACGTCAAAAAATTGAAGTTTCTTCTTCTAAAAAATGCTTTCAATCTCCAGAAACGAGCGGACTTGAGAACATTTTCAAAACAAATACTATATGCAAGTAGCGCGCATTTAATAACTTGAAAAAACAATCTCTGTCCCGCGGTGCATACCTCAAGGTCATAAATCTAAGCAGCGGTTCTTGAGCCGAAATTAGCAAAATAATAAATTATAACATTAATACAAGTGCAGTCCCTGTAACAATATACTGCATTTTAAAAAGAGTCGGCTGAAAAAAGGCCAGAGTAACATCAAGCGCTCTCCCCCCCTCTCTCTCGCGCGCGAGAGAGAGAGAGAGCGAGATAGAAGTAAAAAAGAATTCCGTAAGGTAGAGCATTTGCCGGTGCACGAGGGGGCTCGAGGGGAGTCGGGGCGGGGGAGGGGGGAGAAGGTCTGCCGAGAGAGATAGAGAGAAAAAAAGGAAGATGGGGCTCGCTCGCGCGCGCGGAGAGCGAGCGAAAGAGAGGGAGCCCGAGGAGGCTGGAGAGACACACGCGGCGAACAATGGGAGCGCGTGCACGTTCTCTCTCTCTCTCTCTCTCTCTCTCTCGCTCTCTTCCTCTTATTTCTTTATTTCTTCTACCTCTCTCTCTCTCTCTCTCTCGCTGGCGCGCGCGTCGGCTCCGACTCTCTCCTTTTTCTCTCTTTGGGACGAAAAAGAGCATGGGAAAGACGGAGATGGAAAATTTCTGGGTGGCGGCGGGAGAGAGGAAGGGTGGAACAGGTTCCAGCGAGTGGGTGGGGTTACGTACGTGTGCGCCTGTGTCGGTCGGCGGGGAGGACGGTGGGGCTCGAGGGGGGGAGGGGAGCCGGGGCGGAAGGAGGGGAAAAGTGGAATCCTGAGTAGCAACGGCGTAGCCGCGAACCGACGAACCTGGGTTCAACCTTAAAGCGATAGATCACGAACGAGCAGCTTGCTTGAGCTGGCCTGCCTGGTCAGCCGGACTCTCTGCCGTCGTCTGTCATGGCCCGCAGAGGAGGGAGATAACGTGTCGATGCGTTGCTTAGAGGACGGATGATGAGTCAAGGGCGGCTGAGCTGAACGCCTCCGGAGAAACTTTTTGGATGTTTAACGAGGAATTGCGGATGGTTCCACGGAACGGAATTGATCACCTGTGCGTTGTACGAAATTAAGATGCGTGAACATCGAAGGATTCAAAGGATTTTTGAAGCGTTTAAAGAGAATAGATAGTGTTTTTTATTTTGTTTGTGTGTCTGAAACGTTCGGAAATTGAGAATTTCATAAAATTTTCGATTTGTTTAGTAGAACATTCTTTTGAATAATTTATTTTTAAACTTTCTGTAGCAAATAAAAAAAGTTTTAATCCGTAAACCAACCAATTTGACAAAATAAGTGGAAAATTTCGTACTATTTACCCATCGATAGTTTTTTAATTGAATGCGAATTAAGGTACCATCTTGGGTACTTACAGTAAATGAAGAGGAAATAGAGTAAGTTCTGCCTGATGGAAATTTGCCTGATAGGTGACATGTCAGTCTACTCAATGTCTTAGGATTTCCTGTTAATTATAGAAGATTATTCATATTTTCTAGTACTTTTCTACAATTGTTGAATGTGAACTAATTTCGTATTTGAAAATTTAAGAAAATATTTTTCGAAGTTCTAAAATAGGGTTCCAGTTTACCATTTGTTTCTAAAACAAAAACTCATAAGGAAACTCTTATTTCTTAAAATTCAACTTTTTAAAATTCACACACTGTAATAATTATGGAAATTTTATTTCTTGTAAATTTCTAAAAATTAAAAAAGGTTAAACGTAGGTGCAATTAATTTAAATAATACGTTTTAAAGAACTGCTCCCTGCTTGAAAATAAATTTTATAAAATTTAATACAAATTATTATTTTTCAAACTGATAACAATGCCCTTTTTGTATTCCCATTAGCAGATTCTAGGAAAATCATTCAGCGATAATTTTCATGCGCGCGTATATTTTCAGGCTGTTAATGAAATCCTCCGATATTTTCCAATAATCCCTGATCAAAACAGGTATCGAATTACGAACTGACGTGATAATGATTAAAAAAAATTTAACGACGTCAGCGATCACGCGATACGATGCAATGAACTTTTCAAACAGCCAATGATATAACAGCGATCATTTTCACCGTGAACAATAATAATATTACGCAAAGCTTCGGCGTCCGTTCTGCTCCATTACTTTCTAATTACGCGAAATTTTTTAATTAGTTCGATTGAGAATTTAATAATTTCAAGTACGAAAATGAATAATTTGTTTCGGCGATGGCGGCGGGACGACGCACCGCGCGAATCCAGTTGGCCGCGAGAATTGCGTACAGGCATTCGGGGCAAATATTGGCAACCGCTTCGACGAGTTGAATTCCCGCAGTAACGAGAGAATTTTCTGTTATAAACAATCTGTAAATGAATGTGCTAAAAATACGGGCGCCGCGTTTGTGATTTTGATTGAAATTCAAATTGGAAATTGAACTAGTCGCTCATTTCCGAAAACCGCACCGTTTTGCCTCTTCGCGGAGATGCGCGCAATTTTTTTTTTAACCCACGTGATTTATTTGCTTTTTGTGCATATTTTTAATTTAGAAGTAAAATTAGGGTTGTCTGCTTTCTTGTTTTGGAGAGTCAATCAAATAAAACCGATTTTTGTTTAAATCCTATGATTAGATATTTCAATATATATTTTTTCATTAGATACTTTAATTAAATAAGTTCGTTTGAGTTAAAAATGATGGCTAAAAATTTTAAAAAAGCATTCAATTTCATTGTTTTAAAATTTTTCAATTTATTTTAAAAATAGCCTATAAAACATGAAGCATTATGTTCTTAAAAACAGAAGTCAATCAAAAAAAAGTGTTCTTTTATAATTCCTCTTTGTCTTACTTTAAACGCAATTCCAATCTTCATAGCTTTCAAATAATAATGAAACTCTCGGCGGAACGAAGAGAGAAAAAGAAACACTTAATCCTTCAAGTGAAGTTGTCACTTAAGGGGGAACCGGAGTACAAAATCCCGCGGGATCCCAGGTGTAATTACACCTAATAAGACTTTAAACAGCGGAGTCGGTAAGTTTTTTTTCGTAGGCCAGCCCCTAAATAGCGAATGAAAGCCGGGGAGTCGGCGTTGTCGGCGGCGCCACAAATTAGAACTTGGTAATTTCTCCGATTGCTACATCGCGCGCGGCGAGCTCGGGAACGTTCGAATCGGCGCGCCGCTCGCGTTTCCCCGGAAGCCGCGGGGCAACTTCCGGAAACTCTTTGCCCAGGCCTCGAGTTCTATATCCCTCTCTCACTCTCTCTCTCTTTCTCGTTCGTTCTCTCTATCTGCACGCAAAAGTGTGTACACAGGGGATTAAGCCTTAAAAGCGGCACGCTCGATTCTCCTCTCCGTTCTTTTGATCGCGATGGATACTGGGTAATGATGGTTTTAAAGCTTTGCGATTGAGGTTATGAGTGGTGAGTGATTTTTTAGACTGGTTACTACGTTTTTTAATTCGTTCAATTGCGTTATGTTATTAACTTAGGGCGTCAGTTTAGAGATATCATTATTTATTACCCAGGTATTATGTTCAAATATATTTTCTGGTTTTAAACAAGTGAAAGCATTTTTGGTTCAAATTAGTAGCAATGCAAATTGGCACTTCAAACTTTGCATCAAAGTTTTTTTAACCAAGTTTCTTGCAACATTTATTACAACTTTTTATAATTGTAATATTTTTTTCTTTTTCCTCTTTCTCATTATATTGTTGTTTACTAAAGTAACTTAAGATGAGTCTTTATGTACGTCTTACTACTTCGCGTTAAAAATGAATCTTTATACTCGTAATTTTTATGTTTACCTCACTTTCTCCTTCACTTTTTAAGTTTCGCCGTCTTGTATACTCTTCCGCAAATACTTCCTCAAGTAAGTACGAAACAAGTATTTCAATAACCGTTTCCTTTACGTTCAGAAATAGAAGTATAGTCGAGAGAAGTTTGGTGGTAGTAAATTCAAATCGTTTCTGAATTCCAACAGCTTGTATTGGTTTTCTTCTCAAACTGATTACACCCCTTCTAAAATCTGTTACATTCCAGAAAAAAATGTTATGTTAATAGGTTTGATAACAACGTTCGACCAGCTTTACCCGACTGATAATATTTTATAGCATTTTTAGTATAGAGATGCCTGTGCTTTTATCACATTACGTGGATAGATGAAAATAAATATCTATCTAACGCATGTAAAATATGTATGCATCTATATCAAGGTATTCTGTATTTTTCACCAACATTCAATATGCACCAATCGCTCGCACCGTCACACCTCACAATCTGCCAATTTCGATCTCATCCTTCCGCACGACGATTTAAAATGCAGTCATAATCAAAACGAAAGCCCGAGGAGTCATGTCTTAAAAGAAGAAAATTTCTAGACTCGCCGGTAAAGAAACAATATAGTGTAAAGGCAGTCGGGCCTGCAGCGGAAGGAGGCTCGGAAAAAGGAGCGGAGATCAAAGTCAGAAATAACCTAACCGAGTTTATAAAGTTCAGCGGGCTGACGAAAGGAGTGACAAAATCGACGAGAGTCCCAAGGGCATTGTCCTGTTCGTCTTCTCTTTTTCGCGTTTCTCCTTCTCCCCCTTGTCTTTTGGCTCGTGCCCTAAACCCTCTTGTACCGAGGCAAGAGAGAGAGAGAGAGAGAGAGAGAGCACCGTAAGACTCGGAATGCCGGCAAGTCCGAATTGGAATTTACTCTTTTGTCGGTTCACCGTCGCTTTTCTGCTACTGCTTGCTGCTGGACATGGAAGATGCGTGCAGACGTTTGCAAGCAAAATTTCTGTTTCTGCGAGCAATTTTGGGAATTGCTGTATCGAATGACTTTCGTAATCAGATTGCATTTGGATTCATTTTTGGAGCAATTGCCAATCTGTCTGTAAAATAATATGGGTAAAATAAAGGAGTAAATAATTATAAGGAAATTCATAAGAGAAAAGGATATTTCATCTTTTATACAAAACATTTTAATAAACGCAGATATAATTAAAATTAAATGGTAAAATTAGTCTAAATATTTTAGTTCAGAAGCTACCAAACGAAGCACTTTTTGATTGGATTCATTTTTGAACCAACTTGACATTTAAAATCATCAGCAAATTCTTGCATATTTGCGAAACCAATTGTGACTCTAGCAGAATCAGGTGGATGGGGATCTCCAGCAAGTACATTCTGAATAAATTGTAATCTTGCTTTGCTACACTTAATTTTGGCAGCACTGATCCAGAACATCTGTCGCGGTGTGTAGTTAAGATTCGGAAGACAATCCTCAGTGATGTTATTACGTTTTATCCATTCGTTGTAAGCGCGGTAAGCCAGCTTGTAGCCACCGTTATCAGCGATATTTTCATTTAATGTTATACTTCCATTCACCTACATACACAAGAAAATTTTTTATCACACTTAAATATATATGAATAAAGCTGGAATTAATGAATATAAACAATTTTAATAATAGTTCTTAGTTTTTGACTTTTAAAGCATTAATAAATCTAATTATATAATTACGTAATAATTAAATTTAAGAACTATTTCACATACCTTTAGATTGAACGTGGGATCGATAAAGTTGTCATATTGATCTATCATACATTGTGCTCTTTCCAAGAATTTTTCTTCGGTGTTAGCGTCCCACCAATTGTTAATGTTACCATTTTTGTCGAATAATCGACCTCTGTTGTCGAATCCATGAGTAATCTCGTGGCCTATTATAGACCCTATTGCACCGTAATTCAAGTATTGTGGTCTATCCAATTGGAAGAACGACCCTTGTAGAAATGCGGCTGGTAATTCTAGTTGAAATATGTTTAATTCATATTTTATTAGGCATTAAATGTAATTTATATGAATTTGAGATTATTTTAAATATTATTGTAATCAGTTCAAAGCTTTTGCAGGTAAAAATAAAAACTTTTGCAGAAAGATCTCAGAAATAAATAGTAATATCTTACGGATGCTGTTGATTGCAAATGTGTAGAAGCCGTTAACGTTTGTGGGAGATACTAGTTTAGTCCAATGATACTTGTCGATAGGGTTTCTGAAGTGCACAAATGCGTTCTTAAATTCAAAAATACTTGCATTGAAAAAGCTTTCTAAGAAGGAGCCTGGATTTATTTCAACACTACTGAAATATTCATTTATTTTTTGATCATCCATGATTTCATCAGCGTAGGCAACAAAAGCGCCCATTGCATTTAACTTTTCTAACGCATACTTTCTTGTATTAGAGTCTATCCAATCAGTCTATTGCATAATTAAAACATGAATTTTAAAAACCTTAAAATAAAGACATTCAATTCAAGCAACAAATTAATTGTTTTAAAAATACCTTTTCCAAATTTTTTCTAGCCTCTTCTTTAATGTCCTGTACTATTACGTTAACTTTCTCTTTGGCAGCTTTTTTAAAATATTTTCTTACATACATTGCATCCATCGCTAACGAAAATTTCTGCCTTACTTGATTAAAACATGATGATTCTCTCTGGTCCCTGTATTGTTGCCATTGAACTTTACTTAAAAACTCGGAAGTTATGTTTTGAAAATTTTGTGACATATATGTCAAACTAATTTCAATCAAAAGCCAAATTGAATAATTAGCAATTGTCCTTTTTGGAGTTCTTTGTATTAGATTTTCTATCTCTGTGATAGAATTTGAATTTGAAATAAGGACGATTTCAGAATCATTAAAAAAAAGACCAGCCGAATTAAACTTTTTGTTAATCAGTTCTAACCATGGAATACCTGAATGTTTCATAGATAAATCTTTTATTGTCATATGTTGTTGGTTTATTCCGTCATTAAATGTCCGAATCTAAAATCGCAAAACTTTTATTAGTAACGAAAAAGTGTAAATCCTTATATAAAATTACTGTTATGATAGACTTACTTTAAAAAGTTCTACCTCGAAATCCACTATGCCTTTCACTTCTTCAAGAACTGCAATTGGATTTGCGCCTAATTCAATGGCAGTTTTCAAAATATACTCAAAGTAATTGACATAATTTTCAATTTTAAAAATTCTCGAAATGGAAGTTTGGGGATTCAGTACCTAAATCAAAGCTAATTAATATTTTATTTAATTATACATGTCCAAATTAACGTATTGCCACTCTACTTTAAAAATATTTTTTGAAGAATCCAGAGGATGAACTACTGTATCGAAAGTTACTGGAAAATTAATTGGTAAAAGTTCTAGTATTTTTCCCATATGATTCTTCCAGTCAAATTCGGCTTCATTCCAACGATTTCCTAACAAGACAGGCCAACCACCGAATTTTTGTAATATCTTCAACAGTGGTTGTGCACCATCATGTTCTATCCTAGCTATGTACGTAGTTTAGCGTAGTTTTTAATATAAGATTATTTCGTAAGATCTTATAACATTAAGTAAATGTTTATACTTACAAACATTTATACAATTTTGAAAATAAGTCTTCATTTTTGTAATAGCACTCAGTTCGTTTACTTCTACATCTTCTTGAACCGCTCTAATTAATTTATTTTTTGTTTCTGCGCTTAATGCGCTGTATGCATCAAAAACATTCTGTTCTTCCGGAATATTTATTTTTTTTATTCCTCCACATGCAAATTCGTAAAAGTCATCACACGGATCCACAGTTTGGTTCAAAAGAAATAAAAAATGTTCAGCTAAAAATATGTCAGTTTAAAATTTTTGGCTATTAAGTTTTCATTGAATATATCTTTAAGATTTGTTTACCTGTGGAATGGCATTTATCTGATTCACACTTTGATTCACACGTTTGTACAGATTCCGCGTTAAAATTTACTAAAAAATAATAATTATGTTTTACAAATCTGAATTGAAAATTATTTCTTTTAAAGATACTAATATTTTATATACTTACTAGTTTTTTGTAAAGGAACTGCTTGTATCGAATCATGATGATAAAAAATTACACTTAAAAGCATCAGTCCTATTCCATTCACTAAAAAACTATTAGTTGAAGTTAGAATTGCTATTTTAAATTAACAACCACAATATTGGTAACATACCTGAGTCCACATTTTCTTAAATAAATCATTTTACAATATTTTTATTTAAATTTTCATTCCTTAAGAAATTTATTTCAAATTCTTTTAAATTCTGCTATTAAGCTACAAACTATTAAGCTATCAAAAGACTAACAAGATTTTATAACCTTATAATATATTTAAGCGGTTTCTTAAATACACGTGTTATAGTCACAAATTAAATATTTGCTCTTGGAAGATATATATTTATGATGTTTCAATAAAAGAGACATATTGATTATTTTGTAACTAACTCTTTATCTATGACGAATTGTTAGTATAAGAATGTTTGCTTTAAAATTTTATTGAATAATATATCTGTCCAAAAAATATTAACAATAGATGACGTAGTTAATAAGTAGCTACTCTGCATATCAAAGGTTTCATAACAATGGAAATGAGTCTTTATTGTAACAATTTATAATTATCTTGTAATCGAAGAATGTGAACTTGAAATATTAAATATATTACTTAATTGTATAAGTTGGACACCGAAGGTAAATGCATCTGAGATTGTAGCCATTAACGGCTCTGTAATGAAAGTACTTACCATCAAACTTTAGCTACTGCACACATTCGCGTGTTTAGTACCTTTGACCATTAACTTAACCGCAATTAATATTACTACGTGCAAACGTAGAAGTAAAGTATAACCTCTGTGAACCTTTGCAATAACCTACACTATCAAGCTGGAATTCTGATTAAGGAATTCATTTTACTTATTGAAATGCTCTTGTCATCATTAATATGAGTTCGAGTAAAAAAACTTCGGCTACTTATTGTTAGAAACTTTTATACGTTCATCATTACCTAAAAATATTCAAATATGTAAAATATTAATCAGATATAAAAGAAGAAATCAATGTGTACCTTAAAGTTTTTTAACTAATAATAATTTACTAACAATTTAATTAAGAGTAAAGTATATATATTTTGCATTTATTTATAATTTACATGTTTTTTTCATTCTCTTTTACGAGTCAATGAACTTGTAAAAAATAGAGAGTGCATACTAAAATATATATTGTACAAAAAATTGATAGAAAACTCTATCACTTTTCTATAAAAGCATTTTAAAAGAACTAAAATAACAATTTTTTTAAAAAAAACCAGAAACATAAAAGTTTTATTGAGTAAAACATCAATTTTTCAATTCACCCAACCAAATCCGTTAATAATATCGATTCCACCGCCAAAAAGTTTAAAGAAAAGCCCAAAAAAGCTACGTTTTCAACCACTCTCAATGGAAATCGCCTTCTTCGTTCGTACATTTAATCTTTAAACATCAGCGTACGCGTGTATGGTCTTCGTTATTCATGGTGGTCAAACTATGCGTACTCTTTTTGCGAAAAAGACAGAGCTCTCTTTCTCTCTCTCTCATGTACTCGCGCAAGAGAGATAGAGAGAGAGAGAGAGAGAGAGAGCTCGGGTGCGGGGGTGGCGGCTGCATGGTGTGGTGTATGCCAGGGCACGGAGTGACGGGGTGGGGGCGAGATATTGATCAAAACCTACCCTGGCACCAACTCCTCCCCCGTTCCTCGCGCTCGCTCTGTCTCTCTTTCTCTGTAGCTCGACCCCCACCCCTCCGCCCGGTCGAGCGCAGCACCACCCAGTGGCTCTCAACCGGCTGAGGCCGCCACGTCTTCCTCGAGGCTCTTAGACGTCCTGTGGACGACGTGCTCGTTGCGCCAGCCGAAGGTCGACGTCGCCCTGGGATATGCTGGTGGCCGATTGCCGGGCAGCATCGCTTTGATGGATGATGGACTGCTGCCGTCGCTGCTCCTCGCTCTCGCCCCCCCTGAGCTTCCCGGCTGCGCTCCCTGTTGTTCGTGTAAGCGTGCACACGAGACGCGGTACACGGGAGACCTACGTACGAAGCTTTCGCTGCTTCGCGGGGGATGCATTATGCGAATGGGACTGGGGTCAAATGGATGGGTTAGATTTGACGTTAATGTGGACTTTGGAAATGGACATTTTCGGCAGTGGATGACCGTTCACTTAGACTAGGGCTAGTTTATTATATTTCGGAGGATTATAATTATAATGTAGTTGATTGGTTTTTAGTTTTATCCCGTATAAAGTGTAATTTATCTTATTCGAAGAAACTTGTAATTAAAGAAAATGATCGAAATGATAATGTAAAAAAGTTTGGACCGCATATTCCTACCTTAAACAATTTCTATTTGAATAAATTAGTGAAATTTTTTCTCTTCTACGAATATTAACTGTAAAATTAAAGTACTCTGAAACAACTTTAACAAGAGAATTGGTGTAATACAATACGTATACTTGTAATTAAATGAGTCTAAAAAATTATATGTCGTCAAGACTTTAGCCAGTCAATATATTGTATAGTTAAGTATTGAACAAAATTTTCACAATTAACTATAGTAATGTAAAAACCCTACTTATATATGCGTAATCTTACTTCAAAACTTTCTTCTCGGAAAGTGCAAATTATAACTTTCATGCATTCAAACTTGAAGCTAATTCCTTTAATATAAATTCCAATCCCATTTTTGAAAACACGATTCTTTTCAAGAATAATTATACATTTTTAATGAAAAAGAGATAAATTAATTTTGTTTTATTAATTTGATGCTAATACTATGAACAACTCGTTCGACCTCCAAAAATACCATCGAAATCAAATTAATCTACATTCAATTCCCGTGCCACATATCCACTGTTCATTGAAGTTATAGAAAATTTACTTACCATCTCACAATCGGAACCGACAACAACAACAGGGCGAAACCCAAGCCCAGCAAAGCAAACTCCGTTCATCAAGTAAATCGTAAATTAGTACCATTCGTCCAGCGACCAACTAGGTGTAGGTCAACCTAATTCGCATACTTGGTAACTCTCATCAAAACAGCCGTCAATTATTGCAGCAGCAGCAGCGGCGGCAGCGGCGGCGGCGGCGGTGCGCGTGCCAGTAATTCGAAATTAGAATTGTTTCGGGAGTGGAACGGAACGGATTGCAGATGGCCGAAATTTCCACAACCTCATTCGCGTCTGGTGGGCCTCCGGAGGGACACAAAGGATTGCCGAGCGGCGGTCTCTCGCGGTACAGTCGGCCTCATAAAAGAAACAAGAGGCGTTCTTGGGGGGGAGGCTGAGGCTGAATCCACGCGCGGACAATAAAAGGCCGATGTAGTTGATTAAATTTGCACGCTGGGATAAGGTGACGCGCCCGGAGCTCCGGCTAATTTCCCTGTCGCGCGAGAATTAAAGTGCACTTATCATATACTCTTAAGGTGTACGCTGAGTTTGTTACGGGATTTTTTTTGTTTTTTACCGAGTTAGGGTATTATCCGGTGGGCTATGAAAATTAGCGAAGTCTTTTTTTACCTAGAAACGCTGTCGAAGAGTTGGCTAATTATTTGACAATAACTAATACGAGTTTTTCATTTTGAATTTCTATCAAAATATTCTGAAACAATATGGAAATAATTTTACAGGTTAAACTATTAAATTCATTTTAACGTCCAAAATTAATCGTTAAAACCAACTATTTCAGTCATTTTCACCGGTTAATGGGTATCACATGCAACTATTTAAAAGTACCTCCAGTGAACTCTTCCATCAAGGTTCTATCATGTCTATCACTGTTTTCAATTGATGTCTATCCAAATTTCCATACATTGCCGATCGCGCGTAACTAAATATCAATTTTCAGCAAACCTACTCACCGGCGAATTATACGATTCCCCAAACGCTTTAAAAGTCAAAAAAATCATAAAACACCTCCGACCTCTCGAGTCAGGCCTAATAAATCTTTGCGTAAGCACCGTGAAATTCTAGGCGGAAGCCTCCTCTCTTCGCGGTCGGTTTCAGCGATATTTATGCGACTTTGGCACCTCGACGATTTCGCGGAAGCGAAAAGCCGGCCGCTTGACGAAACAATTACAGGGCCCGCGGGGGCCAGCCAGTAATCGGCCGGATCGAGTATCCCCCGAGCAAATATTATTATCGGTTATTTATGCGGCTATCGATCGCTCGCCGCCGATGATTCGTAAATCACTGCTTTGCCTCCCTCTCACTCTCTCTCTCTATCTCTCTTTTGTGCCCGAGCGAACTTTAGTGCGGGCACATATGTGATTTATTCATTGGAACTTCATCAATGAGGCATTATTTTCGGCTGAAGCGAAAAATGTGCGGGGAGTATTGTCTTTGTACTAATTTATCGTTGCGATTGTTTTTTTTTTCTCCTTTTTCAGCTTTGTTACTTGATTAGTACTCTGGCATAAATTGCTTGTTTTCGGGAGGGTTTTATTGTACTTGAGAGATTTATAATGGCGCATTTGTCTTACCTGCAATATTGCTGTGCTTTATGCTTCTGTCATAATTGAAACACAGTGAATGGAGAAATTTTATTGCACAACGCTAATATGCATAATTTTGCGCGCCGAAGATACGGATAAATAATAACCATTCGTTAAACGGTAAAATTTCCGAAAGCTTTGAGCGCGAAATGACCGGCATCAAAAGCAGACCTTCAAAGCGAACATCAAACAAAACGTCGCGAGGGAAGCCCGGCGACTTCCGCCTCCCGGCCCCGTTTTCCGCTAATCGAGAATAATTCGCGGGCCTAACGAGCCATCGCTCTCCTTAGCTTCTCCCCCCCCCCCTCCACCTGTTCCCCCCCGGCGGCACGCGACTACGACGCCCCTCCCGCGCGGCCCGGTGACGCTCTGTGTTTTTAATTACGCGGCAATTAATTAACACACGCGGCCCGACCGCACCCCGCGCGCCAACGCTCTCACGCGACTCACGTGAGAAGACGGATCTATTAGAGCCTGGCGGGGCAGCGCTTGCGGCTGCGGCTTCTTTGCCGCTGCCGCTGCCGCTGCTGCTGCTCGGCAGAGAGCCGCGGAGAACGCCTTCCTTTGTGGATTGCGGCCAAAGGAAAGACCCGGGTTGAGGTCACTTTTTCATTGGCCGGAGTTTAAGTGGGTTTTGAGTTTTGGACCGTCGGCGCGGGCTGGTTTTCGGACGGGATACTAGGGATGCGGATTGTTTATGAGTTCTGCGTAAATATTTTTCCTACCGGACTGTATTAAAAAATTGAAGGAAAAAATATCTTGTTCCTTTGGATTATTCGCTGTTTAAATAACTATAGTAAATAAAACGTATAAAAACGTTGGAAAACATTTTTTAAAACATGTAAAAAGGTGGTATACACCCTGGTAGAGATTTCAATCTATAAAATGGCCATGAAAAATGGCCAGTTTTCAGGTCTAAATGTAACGTTTTTTGAAGTAGTTATTGACCATGTTGAAGCATGAACATAACCTCACATATTTTTATTACACATCAGTCTCCGTTCTCAGTTATTCAGTAATGTAGTAAAAAACATCTAAATGCTATGGATAGCTTATATAAATGCAAAG
>UCOM01000552.1:0-73851 GCA_900474385.1 Ormyrus pomaceus | reverse complement strand
TCACGAGTTGGCGAACTAATTCATGCCGATCTATGCGGGCCTATGGAGGTAGATTCTTTAGGAGATTCAAAATATTTCTTTTTACTTAAAGATGATTACTCGAGTTATATAAAAATCTGTTTTATCAAAAATAAAAGTGAGACTAAAAAATGTTTTGAAAATTTCATCTTAAGAACGGAAAATGAAACGGGAAAGAAAATAAACGTTCTAAGATCAGATAATGGTCTCGAATTTATAAACAAAGAAATGGTAGAAATCACGAATAAATACGGAATCAAACACGAACGCACGGTTAGCTATACTCCGGAGCAAAACGGAAAAGCCGAACGTGAAAATAGAACCCTCATAGAAGCGGCACGAACTATTTTACTAAGAAACTCGCTAAATAAAAATTTATGGGCAGAAGCAATTAATTCAGCCGCATATGTACTGAACAGAACACGAAAAACAAAAATTGAAGGTAAAACGCCATTTGAAATTTGGTTCAACAAAAAGGCTAATTTTCGACACTTAAGAGTTATAGGAACTCATGTGTACGCGCACATTCCGAAACAAAAAAGAACAAAATTTGACGCGAAAGCTAAACCAGGCATTTTAGTAGGGTATGACGAGAATGTAAAAGCTTATCGAATTTTGATTTTAGAAACTAACAAAATTGAGTTGCATAGAGATGTAATTTTTAATAATGAATCAGAAAGTTCAAATATAAAAATAAGTTCAAACGGTAAAAATGATTGTTATTTAAAAAATTTTAGACAGTCAAGAAAACGCGCATGAAAATGAAAATGTTAATAACGATAACGAAGTTCTGAATGAGCCTGTCCTAAACAATAATCCTGTCAATGAAATAAATAATCCTGTCAATGAAAATTTTGTAGAAGCTGTCGAAAACGAAGAGATAAATGAAAATGTAATACACGAAAATAATGCGTTAGATGAAAATTTAATTGTTGAGAACGAAGAATAAAATGCGAACAGATTAGATAATATGAATCTTGAAAATAATGTAAATGACAATGCGGTGCAAAACAGGTTACGCGACAGACGAAATATTCAATCACCTCAAAGGTACGGCAACCCGCTGTTTTTAAATGACAACATTGATATCGAGGAACTGTTTATATCTCAGACAAGCGAGCCTATCACGTATGATGATGCGATTCGTAGCGAAAAATCATTAGAATGGCAAAAGGCCATGAAAAATGAATTTGATTCTCTCATAGAGAATAATACTTGGCAACTTGTTTTTTTTTCAAAACAAAGATTGTGTCAAAAGGTAACACCAGATTAAAATCTCATTTATTCTCTTGTATTGAACATTATTTTTTGTCACCACTTGTACAAAGCTTGATTTAGTGCATGATTTTTATTCAAGCTGGCGCGAAATCGAGCTTTGAGCAAGGAATTTTAAAAATTCTGTTTTTTACCTTAAATATTCCAATAACAAAATTTATATTTAAATTTTGTTAGCTTTTCATTAAATTCTAAAATGAGCATATAAAAATAAAATAATAATAAAAACGAGATAATAATGGAACAATAAATTAGTTAGGAGGAAGCTAACTGCCAATGATTTGGCAGCGGTTTTTTCAATGGCAATAGTTTAATTGTAGTAATTTGTGATTTCAAAATAGGACATAATTATGGCACTTGCAAAATGAGATGCAACTTTACGTTGACAATCAATTTTACGGCTAAATGTGACGGAAGGAAGTAACTAATTTTTCTCGGTGAAGAAAGTTGGCTTCTTTTAGTAGAATGAGTCGGCTATGGCAAGACCGACGGTTGCAGATCTACGCAGTGCCGCGATGCTTTTTAGAAAAATGTGCGTTCTTGCAGTAACGGCAAAAGTAGTAAATCATTTTTATGCAAAGTTTCTTTTAACACGTTGGAAACCAAGGAGAAATGAACATTTTTTATGATTGGAAGTCTTGGTAAAATATTTTCTCCAAAAAAGGATTTTTTTTTCACCGAATACTTAGAACATCGTTTTAGAACAAAAAGGATTTACGATACGAAAAAATTGCCTCATAAAGTTAAAGAATAATGTAATAATACTTGAGAAGTAGAAAATAAATAACTCCAACCTAAATTTTTTTCCCGTAATCAATAGAAGGCATATTTCCACGTATATTTTCAAAATCTTCCTAAAAACCATTAGCCAACAATTTGTCTGCACCTCGGGCAGAAAAACCAGTCAACAATTGGCACAACCTGTGCGTCAAGCCATTGCAGACCCACAAAACTCGCAATCCTCAAACCTCCGCGGACTTGAGCGTCTCCTTACCAAATTCGTCGGAAATCAGTCTCTCTCTCTCTCTCGCGTCCCCTTTTAACGCCGACACTGCCAACAAAAGCCCATTCACGAGACAAGAGCACTTTTTTTTCTTCGTTCCATTCGAAAGTCGGCGACCCTTTAAATTTCGAGGTAGAGAAAAGAGACCGAAGCTATAAGAGCCGCGAGTGTCTTGCGCAAGGCTAATTATCCCACGCGGGACGTTAAAGCGTCCTCGAGACTCGTCGCTCTAAGATGTTTTCGTGCGAGAGCGTGGCAAGAGGACGCGACAGGATTTTCGTCCCGGAGGTTCCGGTGCTGCCGCCGGAACGGAGCTGCGGGACAAAGGAGGGCTTGGGACGCGCGGCAAGTTACTTGCCAAGATCTTTTTGCGTATAAATGCTTTTTGATGAAGAAATTGAAGGGGCGCTCGTGATATTAAATTTTATTTAATTTCACGTTGAAATGAAAACTGTATCTGCGCTTTTTGAGGGCTCAGATTTTATAAGTTAGTTCTTGGATTATGCAAAATTATCCAGATGGAATAATGAATTCACGAATAATAATTCTAAGGAAAGAGCTGCTCCTTTCGTTAAAATGAATAAAATGTCGTATTAAAACTTTTAACTTATACACATTATTAAAGGACTTTGCCGCTTCTTCCACGCAATAAAAGGTATTTAATGTTAAAATTTATTTATATGAAAAACTTATTGTCTATGCAAGTTTATAAAAAATGTCCGTGACCAAATTTCAAAACTTTTTAAAACCTTTAATCATTTGATATCATCTAAAAAATAATTCCATGTCCTATCAAATTGTCAAATCATTCTATCATTTATTTTCAAACCTAGCTCTTATATTCATATTTACAAATAATTCGAACATTACGTTTCGGACTCGATTAAGGAACTCAAAATCTTTCTCCACTTCCACGCCAGGAATGTTTTCAAATTACAATGTCCCAATATCTCAATATAAACGCGCCTGCAGCCAATCTCCTCCTCGAACCCATCGCAGCTCCCCGCGACAACACGACTTCCCCATCGATCTTAGCCGGCGCTCGGATAATCCCCATAAAATATCAATATGCACCGAGCAGTCCTCGGACAATAAAAGCCTCGCGGGCGCCTCTCCTCTCCCCCTTCCCTTCCCCCCGTTCAAAAAGGATCCGCACGCGGTGCGCGCGGAAAAGCACGAGCAGAGACACAGGGAGCGGTGGGGGGCAGTGGCGCGCGCCCGACGGAGACCGCAGCCGGAGGAGGCTGTCTGTGCTATACCTGCCGCCGCCGCCGCCGCCGCCGCCACCGCGCCGGCTATACCTCGACTCGCTGCTCGATTGTACCTTCACTCGAGCCGCGGTACCCGCCGCACGCGGACACGCTCTCTCTCTCTCTCTCTCTCTCTCCCAGCTGACAGGTCGCGCGCGTGCTCTTCGCTTTATTTACAGTCGAGGATATAATGGCCCTGTGATCGCCTCCAGTGAATCGATGCTTTTTTAAGTCACCGAATATACATATATATATATTAAGCAGTGTGCGGTTTCGTTCTGTGAGCGCGGAGGTGGATATCGCAGAAAGAGGAAGCGCCCCGGAAGCAAGCGCTCGGAGAAGTTGATGCGCACGGAGTCCAGCTACGAGGAAGCAGAAGAGGACGAGGGAGCTGCCAGGTGACAGGCGCCAGGCCTTTAGCCACGAGGCGTTTTCACAGCGCGGCCGCAGGTGAGTCCCGCGCCTTTTGCCCCGGAGCCCGCATCGGCTCGAATTATTCCGGAGCCACGATCAGCCGGCACAAAGCGGCTCTGGAATCCGCTGAACGTCAGCTTTTTCGGCCTGAATTTTGTCGCTCGACGCTTTCGGACGCGCCGATGTTATACTCTTTCGGTGATAGGATAATGAGGAGATAGAATTTTGGGCGTTCGAGATAAGTTGAGGAGGTTAAACGTTTTGACGGACGAGGAAAGGCTTTGTCTGTCTTTCAGGGTATTTTGGGTGATATTTTTGTGATGCTTTTATAGGAGAAAAATTTATGTGAAAAGTGAAGCATGCAGCGGGAAAGGAATTTAATTTAAGCCTTTTGCTCCGTCGAAATTTGTGCTCTTGTTGCTCCATACACGTGAATTTCAATTTTAAAATATATTTATTACGCATTTAATTATTGGAAATATGCAGAATTTGGAGATTTCAAAAATTAATTAATTACTTAAAAAAGTTCATGAACTATTATTACTATTACTTTAGTTACTTTAATTACAAGTAACTTTGACGATGAATTGCAATGCATTTAAAGATTGATAATCGATAAAATCCATTAACAGTAGTAGCGAATTAGCTCGATTTACAATTAACCATTGCGTCAAGATAAATGAATTTGTTCGTAATTTCAGAGGTTTAGCAAGTAAATAAATTATTTTAGAATTTAAGTGAAGGACGTCTAATAATAACTGATATTAATATTTTGAATTCCCGCTAATGAAAAGCTAACAATCACTAGTTCCCTTCGTAATTCGTTAAAGTGCACTCGGTTAATTGCATGAAATTGACATTAAAATAAATAAACAACTGAATCGTAATAATCCAACCTCTCGAAACATTCCCACCATTCAATTCCAATTCGTTTTTAAACGTAAATTTTCATTAGAGCGTGAAAAGTCTATAGAACTAAACTCAATAACTCGACGCTTTAACGCATTGAATTACACGGCCCTTCCACAATCATTTCAGTACAAAAGTAGAACGCGTTATTTTCGCGCCTAATTAAAGGCTCGAACGGAATCTCGATGACTGCCGGGCCAAAGATAAGAATCTCCCCGAGTCCTCGTTACGAAAAGGTGCGACAAAGGCGTCCGCTCAAGTAGCGTAATAACTACTGCTCCTTTTTCACGGCCCGCTCCTAAGGTCTCTGCCAGTTTCGTAACACCTCGGGCGGCAACCTTACTTTTTTCGTAATTTACGAGAAGCTCCGTAAACTGGTACGCGGTGAATATTGTCTTCTATCATTGCCTTTTTGCCGATTATTGTAAAGCTATGGAGCATGAAACCCCAGGGAATGTGAAAGTTTAAGGAGGGCAAAAAATTGCGAAAAATCGTTTATAGGAGCGAAGAATTTTTGGGGCGTCAAGCGAGATAAACCGATCTGATCGAAATAGTCAGCTTTGGGGTATTAGATAATTAAGGATGTGCACAAAGACAATATATCTTCGAAATTAAGATATCAGTCTTGATCGCTTATCTGCACTATGCAAACGACAGGTTTTTTATGAAAGTTTATTCAAGAATTAACAATTATTTGAGGAATGACTTGCAATAAAACCCAGAAACTAATTACATCACGGTATTATTACAGAAGGGTATTATTATAAAACACAATGTATATCTTCGATCGAGAACGTGCAATAAAAGTTAAACGCTTCGTCCTTCGCGTTTAATCAAGAATATCAATTTACCCGCTTCAGAACTCATTAGCTCATCATTAAGGAGAAATGGAAATTGTAAAATCAACACTGAAAATACAGTAATCACGCAGAATATTGCAGTGATTAGAAATACACGAGCAAAAATGCCTAAAAAGAGAGAGTGGAATTGAGAATGTGAAGGAGACAAGACAAGCGAGTCTTTGCTCATTCAGCGAACCGTACAAAAGATAAGTCTCCGATATACGCATTTTCCTCTTTCAAGTATGCAAAGTGTCCGAGGGATCTTGAATAGCCCATCGCCAACATTCAGCGTTGAGCATTGTATCGAGCACTTTCTTGCGCACGCAGATTACCGAGAACGAATTCATGGTCTCAGCCAGCCAATATGACGGATACGAAAATTCAGTTTCAAACCAAGGCTGACCCACATTTGCATTTATAAAGCTCGTTTAAAACGAAAGAGCTCTGGAGTATCAATTATTCGTCTTTAAGCTAAGTTTAACTAGACTTCTTTGCAGCAGTTTTTTTTTACGCAAGGGTTTGATAAGATCTTGGCGGGATTTATGGCAGTGGCTGGAAGTCTAAATTAAACGGAATTTTGAAACGATCGTTGAATAACAAGTGACGCATATTATGATTGCTAAAAGATTAATTCGTTAAAAATTTTAAGAGATCCTATTAAATTTTTTAAGGTAAAAAATAAATCAGTCAGGATAAGCCGTTTTAAAAACGTCTTTTTAGAAAAAATCTTCTTCAGCTTTTGTAGCAGGCATATTTAACAGCATTATACTTCATAAAGTTAAACTTACTTATATTCGCAATTCTATTTAAAAGTTATTCATCAAACTTCATAAATGTTTCCTAATCTTTTCGAACACTTCGAGCCAACAGTTTTGTTTGAAAAACACTCCAAAAAAAAAAAAAAAAAAAAAACAGAGACAAAGGCGGAATCGCGTGTTAAGACGAGAGCGATCGACGGAAAGCAGCCCGCGCTCGGCGCTGTGAAAGCGTGGCGGCGTTTTCTTTACGCTCGCTGATCGCGGCTCTCGGCTCATTAGCCGGCGCGCGGGTTTCGGAAGTGGCGGTGCGCGCGCACGAGGAAATGGAAACGCGCTCACGAGAGAGAGAGCCTTTTTTTTCCTCGGTTTCGGCGCGGCGCGTCATGCAAGCTTTTTGCAAACCCGATGATTGCTCGGTTAGAGAGTTCTTTTCTTGTCGATGTTCGTTCGTCGGCGGGCGGCGCCGGGAGATGGAGGAAAAGTGAAGACGGGAGTTTTATGGATTTTTAAGCGGTTTTAATCGAATTATTGATTTTTCATGTGCCTTCGCGGGATTCGTTGAGAATTTTCAATGGTTGATTCATTCAATTGAGATCGCTTTAATAAGAAGGATTGTAATTGATTATTCAAAATTTTAGTGGAACGGATCTCTATTCGGTATTTATACAAGGTAAAATTATTTTAGCGCAATAAATTTTTCCTTCTCCTATTTATAACAAATAAATTATAATTTTAATAAATAAGAAGTTTTAGTTTGGAAATACTTGCCCTCTCAACTAATTAGTTAACTCTGCGGTGCTCGCAGTGACTTTCATTCTTTATGCGCGTCGGTTAGACTTTAAATTAAGCTAAATTCGGTCAATGTATTTAATGCAGTGGCTCCATAAGAGTTGAAGTACAAATCAAAATAAAAACGAATGTATCGCCTTTGCTTATATACACGGAGAAAAATGTTCTAATAAAAATTACTTAGACCTTTTTGTAACTTACTTTATCCTAAAAAAATTTTTAATACAATTCTATTAAATTTTACTATATACTATTAGTAAAATAATTTTTTAGGATAATACAAGTTTGTCTCCGCAAAATGACAAAAATGTATAGTAATTTTTACTGAAATTTTTTCCCCATTGTAATTGCTTAAACAAGCGACAGTAAAAAAAAATGTCCAAACAACAGTTTTAAAATTAGCCCACAACCACGGCAACGGTATAACCTTGACCTCTCATCTCGGCGCTTCGCGGCGCACAACGGCGCAGATCGACGAACGCATTAAACGCATTAGACGGTCGGTTGTGCCGCTCCCCCGGCATCACAGAGAGCGCTGGGCGGATATTATGGGTTTTATCGCGCGTAACTCGAGCAAATCGGGCCGCAACAACAAACGAAACGCCTCGCGCAACGCCGTAAGTACAGAAACGATCTCTCAAGACCTGCGCGCCGATCGGCGAGCCTTGACCAATCTAACCCTCCCTCCTCTCTCTCTCTCTCTCTTTCCCTCGGCCGCAAAACGATAGCGAGAAGGAGCGAGCCGATATCATCGCCTTTCGCCGGGCACTTTGCTCGAGCGCGCTTTTAGCTTTTGTGTTTCTCGGTCTTTTTGCAGCGGTGAAAAAAAAAAAAAAAAAAAAATTGTGTGCGTGCGCGCCGAGATTTCGGCGCGGTGGAAAAGTGTTAAGCGCCGCCGATTACCGGTCTTGGATCTGGGTAATTTTAACAATCGGTTGCCGGTTAAAGGATCGTTGGCAGCTTCGGATTGCGGTAAAAAGCCGGGGGAAAATGAGAGAAACTGAAAGATCTCTTAGCCAAAAGCTGTAAAACGACCAAGTTTTCTTTTCGCTTATTGATTGCGGAGGGGATCGGCTGGAAGCTTCGTCGAGTTTTATTGTTTTGAACTGCGGCGCGGGGAATCGCTGGAACTGAAATTCGTACGAAAGTAGCGTGAAATTTTTTAAGGCCCTGGGAACCGTTTTCAAATCTCGAGATCTCGTCAAAACCAGGAAAAATTACAGGACCGCGTGTTCTCGCTACCCTAGATTTAACGGTGTACCGTTACTTGTCTCTGGTAGTACTTTAATGGAATTTTTTAAAGCGCATCTGCGCTCTCTGAATGTGCGTAGTAAGACGCGTACTGTTAGTGTGCGAGGTATTTATTGCAGCATAATTAGTACTTTGTAGTTCTTTGTACGTTATAAAAATTGAAAAGGAAACTTATCTTTTCATTTTCAACTTATTAAATTGATTAAAATCTCGGAACTCAGGACTCACGACAATAAAAAATCGAATAATCCCTCTCGGATAATAATATCCACAATTTTCGATCAGATTAATCGCGCCGAGAGGAAAGTTAATTCTAGTCAGCAAAAGAAAATGAAAATGCTGCTCGCCAAGTCATGGGAGCACTAATTTTCTTCCCGATCACCGCGGCCAATGCACAAATGCCAAACGTCGCAGAAGAAAAAAAAAGCAGGCACATAGTAAACCAAGAAAACGAAACGAGCCACGAGAAATGATTAATTCCCTCTTTTTTGCCCTCGTCCAGCCTCTCCGTATAACCGCTTCTACACCCGAAGGTATATATATCCTCGAGACAACTATTTTCCGAGTCGTTACGAAATCCAGAGCAAAGCTCACCAGTCCGATCCGACTTAGATATCTCCCTCCGCCGTCCGTACGCTATATCCTATATATATAAATTCGCGTTCGCCGCAGTTATCTGCGGCACGCGGCGCCCGAGGGCCCAGAGCCGCCTCGATTTCGCGCACTGCACGAGTTCCGGCCTCGGAGAGCTCTTTCTCCTCGCGCGGATAACTGCCGCGTCGTTTATGGAAAATTGTTCTGGAGGCTGTATCAATTTCCGAGGACACTTTATGGGCGGCGGCGGCGGCGGCGGAGAGCCTTTTTGCCCCCTTGCATTTTAGGGCCGACTGGAGAAGCCGCCGCCGCCGGGAGAGAGTTCGATGCCTGGACGCGTAAAACTGCTCGCGCTTAGTTATACGTGTCGGGAATACGGCCCATTGTGTTTGGGATTCGTTTTTTATGGGCCGCGAGAGGTGCGTGTGATATACCTTTTTACGCGATTTTAAAGGGAGGCGCGCGTGAATGGGCTTTGGCGGCTTTAGTGGGCACTGAGTGATTTGCATTGTAAATCTGGACCGCTCACTTTGGGTGCTTAAATATTGAATTTGGAGAAACGGCCGAGGATAAAAGTTTGCAAGCATTTGTTTTTATTGCTGGAGCGTTTTTAAATGAATACTTTTATTTTATTAGGGTGCATTGAAACGTAAAGAGTTTTTCTTTCTGAACGATATAGTATTTTTGTATTTTTAAATAATCGTTATCTGGGATGT
The DNA here is from genome assembly GCA_900474385.1 of Ormyrus pomaceus. Lineage (NCBI taxonomy): Eukaryota > Metazoa > Arthropoda > Insecta > Hymenoptera > Ormyridae > Ormyrus > Ormyrus pomaceus. The sequence goes on along the minus strand of UCOM01000552.1, from coordinate 64,032 downwards.
GGCGAGTAAACAGGTGCAGTAATATATTTACTTGAAAATTGCTTAATATTCTGAAAGCGCACAATTTTATGATATTGAAATGTTAGCAAGAAACTGCGAATTATTTTGAAAATGGAAATAATATTACATCTGTAGGAATTTACTCTATTACTTGCACGATTGCACATTCTACTATTACATGTATTAAGTTGAATCTATATAAGATAAAATTAGTATCTCTTAGAGAAAGTTACCACGAATTTTCAGACGACCAAAGAAACGTATAATTTGTATATAGCAGATTTTACAACAAAAACTTATGAACTTTGCCACATTTTAAAAGAAAAACATTGCATCGTAGAGTTTTTTTACCAATTTCACTGAATTCTTTCTGATAAAATATCACCGATTCAAGGTTTGGAAACTCAACTAATGTTCGTCGCACGAAGCCAGTTGTGAATGAACTTATTTAAAATCATTACAACTCCAAGCTCCAGAGCGTTACGTAAAATATAAGCCGCAAAGGCCATAACGTTCAGACACTAAAGCTATAGGAAATAAATTTCATTTTTAATTATCAAACGCCACGCCGCTTCCCCATTTTTCGCTCCACTGAAAAACATCTAAATTAGGATGTTTAAGAAACCGTTTACGATAAACAGCGAAAATCGCGCGCGGCCAGTAATTTTCCAAAGTCGAACGCCGCGATCCAATTATAACGGTGTTTTAGCGCGCTTAGCGTGAAAGTTGACACCGCGCGCGCGCGCATTGTCTTCCCTAAATTCCAGGCTCCTCCCGTGCGCTTTATGCTCGAAATTTACGATTTAACCCCCCCGGGAGTCCCGCGCGTATAAAACTGAGCGCGCCGAACGGCGTTCGCACGATATTTCGCCAACGTAATCTACATATACGGCGCGGCGGCGTTTAATATAATTTTAGAACCAGTTCTCTTTCTCCCAGGCAGCGGCGGCCGCCGCGCGCCGAGACGTTGGCACGTATATCGCGTACGTATATACACTCGCGCGGGGTTACGTAAGCCAGCAGCGCCGCTCGCGCGGTTAATTATTACAATTACAATGCCCGACCGAAGATTGACGATTTCGCTGCCCCTCTGTCTTTTTCCTGGATGGAACGTAAGTGCATGCGCTTTTTACTCCGGGAGGTGGATTGCGGCATGTGTCGGGGGGGAGAGCCGGGGAGATTAAGATTTTCCGAGAATGGCGCTGCTTTGATTGGGGCCCGATTATTCTCAGGCCTTCGGGAATAGAAATGGAGAATTGTCGTGTGCGAGCGCGTATTTGCAAAATATTTGGAATGGAGAAATGCCGAGTGTGGATTGGTCACTTGTAAATAAGCGGTATTTTATGTGATTTTAAAGTATGAATTGATATGAGCTTTTTCGCTTTTATTTAGTAAATTTTGGGAAGCAAGGGTGAAAAATGATTGAGAACGTAATATTTAGACAATTGTCGATCAAATATGTTTTAAATATTAGAAATAAAGAATATAATTAATAATCAAATTTTACTCAATTATTTTTTATATAACGTGCATTACGAAGCTAAAAAATATCTTAAATTGAGTTTATATTGAATAACAGATAATTTCGGTTGGATCATGCAAATTTAAATGATGCGCTATGCATGAATTGAAAAAAATCGAAATTCACGATACATGAAATCGCTTCAATTACACCGGGATTAACGCAGAACTTACTCATCTGATATATATCGGCAGTAATTTCCAGGCTTGCTGTTTCTCAACTGTAATTTCCGCGCGATGACGCGAAACATTTGCACATTATAAACTTGCCGGTCGTTCTCATCGTTAATTTTTTTTAACAATCGATCGGAATAATCGGCGTCTCTGAGTAATATGAAAAATTATTCGATCAGTCATACCTGAATGATCTAGGCTCCGATGAAAAATGAAAGTTGATTGACTGAAAACTATTGATTACCTACAGAAACATTGCGGTTCACTCTCAAATTGTGCTAATTGTATAGGTCTGTTTGGAATTATTTCTGAATTGAAGACTTTCTATTGATATATTGATTGACGCGCGTAAACAGAATATAAAATAAAGACTTACACACAGGTGAGATGCAGTACAGTAGAAATTTATGTAACTCACCTGTAACATAAAGAAATTAAATATAATTATAGCAATAATTTGAATGATTGATTGATTGAACTAAAATAATTATGCTAATTGGTGTTTTAATATTTTCTGATTTTGCTGGAATTTCCTTGCAGAAATATAATTAAGAAGATTGTACTATTAGAATTTTTTTTAATTATAATTTAGCAAAAATTTAGAATTTAAGAAAATTAAAATTTGAATAATTTATTGCAAATAAAATTTTAAGATTAAATTGTTACAAATTAAAAATGCTCTTTAATAGCATTATTCTTAAGCTTTTGCAGAAAGATTGACGAGCGCAAAAAAATTTGATAATTAATTCCGTAAACTACTTAAACTTTATTATGTAAGCTATCATAATACGTCTTTAATAAAATTTTTAATATAAAATACATTAACGTCCGCAATAAAATAATTTCATTTTACCTAACAGGTTATTCTCCCCGATCCGTTTCGACGATCGCAACGCATTTCTAGAACCTCCCAAGTAATACAGAATCAAATCACCTTTTTAAATTAAAGCCGCGCCAATGTAAAATCGAAAAGAAAGTGCTTCGTATCTCGGCGAAATAACCGCAAGTACGAGCTAGTTTTTATTCAAATCAGAGTCGCGGTGCAATACTGGGGCTGCACGAGTTTTATTAAGCCCAGATTTAAGAACGTCACGCGTTACACAGCCAATACTTGCGCGCTCTTTCTCTTTTTATCGTTACGTCTTATTGCAGGAGTTTTTTATTGCCTCTTCCGTCGCGTCTGCACGTCGGCCGAGTGCGTATATAAAACTTTTAAAACGCGCTGCAGCTGAGCTCTCCTTCTCTCGCGCGCGCGCGCATATTTCATTGGAATACATATATATATATATCTTTGCCCGAGCGGGGCACGGAATCGTAACGTTTGTAATGTAGCAGAAACGTTTTCCCCAGGCGGATAATTTGTGCATGAGCTCGCGCCAGTGGCAGTTTCATGTTTATCGGGTTACGGGGGTATATTATGTAAATTTTTCCTGCATCGGGAGTAAATCGAGGCGCTCGCGCTAAATCAAATAAGTTCTGGTACGAGATTTTTTGATGGCTGATGGTTATTTCGTAATTGACAATGCGATCGAGCTCGATTTTGTGGAAAATATTGATGGATGCAAATGTTGTACTGAAAAATAAGCGGTATGTGGCTTAAAAATATGTGATTGATTATTTGTCCATTTACAATTCAATCTGAACGCATATTTCAAACAAAAATTTTGCTGATCATTATGTATGCACATCAAGCAACGGTTTGCAAAGAAAACTTTTCAGTTCAACGAAATCAATTATTGCGTGTACATTAACTGATACAAAAGGATAAATGCAATCAAAACTCTCTCCTGAAGCTCTCGATGTATTCTTCATTCTACAATCTACTTCTTTTTTAGGAAAGTTGCGCGCAATAACCACAAAAGAGGAAGTAATTTTCAGTAAATTCGAAGAATGAATTTCTAGCGATTCCGCCTCTTATGGAAAGCAATTTTTTCTAATAACTTTCGAATGTGAACAATATTACACAGTCTACTTCAATCAAAAATTATATCAGAACTGCATTTAAGTTTTTCTATTTGGCTTCTTCAACTCGGCCAGCGACGGATTTGATTAAGGAGAAATTCTAAAACACTCAAACCCGAATGCATTTATCTTTTATGCTGGTTTAAAGAAAAATTTATGCTAATTTTATGCAAACTAACTTTTTATTATAGGAAATAAAGCTGATGAAGGTAGAAGGTAATAGTTAGTTGGGGGGGCGAAAATTCATTTTAAGATTCTAAATCAGATGCACTTTATTATGCAGCACTCGAGAGGAACTTTGTATAATCAATCGTTGCCATAATTATTCAAGTGAAAAAAGCTTTCTTGGGTTCATAAATTTCTTATTGAGCAAAAAGCATCCATTTATAACGTAGGAAGTCCGCGAAGGAAGTAAGGCCGTACATTACGTCTATACAGCATTGTTTTCACTAACCTGCACTTAGTCACAATAAAGGAGAATTTATCTTGTTTGTTTTCGTATTATAATTAAACGGATTTTCGAACTTCCTTTCTTACAATAATATTATTTAATCATTTATCTAAAAATTAAACTACAGATATTAATAATAAGAAGGTACATTTAAAGCTCAAACAAATGCGTTCCCTCGTATTTGCTTAAAACATCGCGCGCCGCGGCCGCGGGAATCCGCGTCATTTTTTCGCGCTCGCCGCGCGGAAAAAAGAATGCAGTTCTTTCTCGCGAGAGCCTGAAAAATGACGGCAACAAGGCGCAATAAAAAAAGGGCGACACCGAGAGCTACAGGCAGGCAGGCAGGCAGGCCAGGAAAGGAAGAAAAGCGCGCACTTTGTCACGGGGCTCGGCGCGCTTCCGCGCAACTGTAAATCGCGGAGCGCGATATTTTTCAAAGCCGCCGCTGCCGCCGCCGCCGCCTCTATTCTCGCCCCAAGAAAGTTCGCTCACGCCCATGTGTCTTTCTATCAATCACGTACAATTACGCCCGGAGATAAGATCGCGAGAGCAAACTCGGCCGGAGGGGTGGGGAGGGACGGAGGAGAGAGCGGAATCGCTAACGATCCGTGAAACGCCGCTGCGCGATTCGGAAAACTGCACCGGAGATGAAGACTAATGCTCGCGGTGATGCTTTGTCGGAGGCATTCATGAGTTTTAGTTGGGAGGCTTGGGAGCTGGTTTCGAATGTGTAAGTGGCAATTTTCGAGGCGTAATTGGGAGAGTTTGTTTGCGATGCTGTTTTGTTATTATTTTGATAGTTAATTGTTAATTAAGTGTAATTGTCAATTTGACGAAAGGGGAATAGGAATATATTCCAATTAGTACGTGTAGAAAATTTTGTGACGAAAATGAAATTGCATTATTTCGTAAAAAACATTGAATAGTTACTTGAATTTATTTATTTTACTTACATTCTAAAAGAAACGAAATCTTCGATTTGATAAATAAACTGAATTAAAATAAAGAAATTTAATACTCATTTGATGAACTTTAGTACAAATATTGAAATACGTATTTGAATGTAACCTGCATCAAATACAAAATAATGCAATATAAAGTGTATGCACAGCAATAATAAAGTAGCATTGTCTTACTGTACCGAGCATTTTCTACTTGGCAGTCTCTATTTTCTCTCTAAAAATAGAACGAACGAGCGTTACACGCGTGCTAAAAATCCTAAAACTAATGCTCGACAAATAAAAAAAATATTTCAATTCCAATTAAACATACTGAAACAAAGTGCAGCGCATAACGCCACAACAGTTACACCGCCGATTCCAGGCCACTTTAGCCGGCGTGTAATACTTTACCCTCCGTTTGCTCGCAAACGAAATTAGCAAAGCAGCGCGCATTTAAACTCTCAATCACGCCATAAATCTAATTCAGCATCACAAAGCCGACCCATTAGCCGGCATTCGCCGGCGAATTATTAACATCTCTCGCCGGCGGCAGTAAACCCCCGCGCGCGCCCTCCATCTTTCATATAAAGCATCGGACGGCGAGCGGTTCCGGCGTCGCGTAACCCACATCTCCGTCGATCGTCGCCGCCGATACAAATCCATTACGCTCAGGCAGCCAGGCAGACAGGCAGGCGGGAGACACAAAAAGACGGTGCAGCGGTGCGCCGGTGGGAGCCCGAGAGCGGTGAAAGACTCCGGAATAGGCGCAGCCCGGCGCGACACATGACGTAATGGGCCAGCAGTCGACTTCCTGATACGCCCGGGATCATTGTTCGCCGCGACCAGAGGCGGTTTCTCGCCCGCCGACGTTTTGCAGGCCAAGCCGCGCGAAGCCGCCGCGCGGCGTAAGCGAAGTTGGCTGTTCGCGGCTTTTTTTTAAGCATTTCTTTCTGCGGTTCCGTAATGTTGATAAACTCTTCGCGGATGAGTCTCCGGAAAGCGGACGGGGCATCGGGTTACCGACGGCTGCGGCTCGAACGCTTGTTCTATTTTTGTTTTGGCTTCCTCGATTTGTAAGGAGAATGGTTGATTAATAGATTATTACTGTTGAATTATTAAAAGAGAGCAATCATGCCGCTGATTTGAAATATCGATGGGCCTCGGTAGATAAGATTAATTTTTCTGGCAAAAGGATTGCAAAAACTTATCTCGGCGGCCCAAGTTGAAAAAGATAATATATCTGCGTCGAAGAAACTTTTCGATTAACTTTAATGGCGTAATATTATCAAGGGTAAGAAATGTTTAATGCTACCTATATAATATCAGTTTGCTTAGTAAGTAGTGTGCGAACCTTCCTTATTAAAGCTAAAACTTATGATTTAAAATTTTTACGTCATAAATTGCACTACATAAAATATTTTATTGCCAATCATTAACCAGCCAGAAAGTTCCTTTTTTCGAGCCCCGATACCCGTTGATTAACATTAATGCTCCACTAAAACTTCCTAAATAACTTCACTCGTACACATGTCACCTATCCTTCAATGAATATTAAAAAAAAAAAAAAAAGCCGCCAAACAAATTTTCATTGCGTCAATTGGCGTTTTAACAAGCCGCGCGTAGCTACGAACAGCTGCTCGCGAACGTAAAGAGCTCGTTCGTCATTTTAAACGCGCCGATTAAAAGCGAGTTGACTCGTCGGCGCGGAACCCCAATAATAAAAGTCAACGTACCTCGGAAAGCGCGCGCGCTGCACCTGGGAGGTAAAGTGCGTGTACCGTTTTGTAAGTGCGCCGGTTGCGGTCGTGCGAAAGAATTTTTTAAGCGGCTTTCGCGAAAATAATGCTTCGAAATGCTCTGCTTGACAAAATTGGCTGCGGAACTGTTAGGATAGAGAATTGGGTTGCGCCGCCGTTGACAGGAAAATTAACTTATTATAGCCATTAGCATTTTTCTGCAAGTAGGTGAGGGATGAGATAATTTAATTATAGTTAGTGTCCTTTTGATCCGCAGACATTCCGTGACATTATTAATGGAATAGAAACTTTATAATTGTAGTTTACAGAACTTCATTTTCTTAAATTTCATGAAGTTTTTGGGACTCAAATTAGGAAATTAGGATTTCATTTAACTCTAGGAGTATGAAATAAAATGGCAATGAAAACTTGTGTAAAATACATTCATTTTCCGAAAATGAAATGTATTTTAAACCGTAACCCGCATCAAAAGCTATTTCAAAAGGCACCGTCCTAAAATCATCATTTTCCCCGCAGCCTCGTCCTAAAACGCATCATTTTCAATCCCCCTTCGCGGCTGGAACAATAAACAAACAAAGAAAGCCACAAAAAGGCCCTTCTCACTCTGGCAGCATAAGAATAAAAAAGAAAAGAAAAAAAATCGGCCGCAAGCGGCGTGCGTTTAGCCCGTCTGGGTGTTGTGTGCTGCGAGCCGCGAGGACTTTCACGCGGAAACGAGGCGCGCTTCCTTCGCGGTCCGACTCCGCTTTAATGATCGCGGGGTAACGACGCGCGGGTGTTGATGAAATATCCCCGCGAGCTTCTTGCGTTATGGCCCGTCGCGCAAGCGTGTGTGTGTGTGTGTGTGTATGTTTGCGAGGACGTGCAGCGTGAAAGGAGCCGAGCTCGTTTTGCTTTTAAAGGGACTGCTGAGAGGATTCGTCGGGATTTGAAAAGGAGGCTTGTTTGGTTAAATGAATTCGTGTGAAAGATGGTGATGCAGATGGCGTTTGGGACTCTTGTTTTCCTTTTGCTCGGATTTCTTTCCCGTATTATTGTAGAAAGTGTAAACCACAAATGGAGTATTAGAATTGAATGATTTTTCTATTATTAAACTGTTCCCGGTTTCTTGCTGGAATCATTTAAAAACAGTTGCTTTAGATTAAGGCGTCATAACTTGATATTGTAAGGCATAAACCGCGAATGGGAGATATTGCTATTGCTGTTTTAAAAATTCAGACCTTCACGCTTGAAATCGCGCAGTGAAAGATGTTTTATTTCTACTTCTGGCGATTTAAATGCCGGAATTAAAGTAGCAGTGATGTTAAATTTAACTTCCCGATTAAAGCAGAATGTAAAACATTATATTCTGCTATAAAAATCCCATGCAGCTTTATATACATTTTCGATCCGGCAATTAATTTTCTTCGATAAACCAATAAAAGTTTTCATTTGCTCTTTCTTCGACGAAAGAAATCTTCTTAATTTCAAATTCGAAGCCGGCATTGAGCGGCAAAAACAATAAGTACGATTAAGAGCTCGAATCGTCCCTCCTCGATGCGGTAGCGTCCAAAATTACAAAACGTCGAGTCGTTGCGGCGCATTGTTCTCCGGCGCTCGCGACACATTCGACATCCCTTTGCAAACACACCCGGCGTGTACAAGGCATTGTTTGGCATCGCGCTCAGAAGCCGAATATCTGACTCCTTGTTCTTCTTCGTGTTCGCGGGATGCAAGCCGCGCGCGATAATAATTCCTGCCGGATTCGGAGCGCGCCGATTGGGAAAGGAAAACCTATATCTGCAAGGCGGGTTTTGTAATGAGACGAAGCGCCCCGGTTAAATGCGACTGGTGCCTATTTGCCAGCGGAGCAATGCATTCGGCAAAGTGGCTGAAATGGCACGTATTGCTGTAATGCGCTGTATTTTAACTCGAGCGAAAGTTTTGCTGGGTAATAATAACGATCGAGCTGTGCAGCTTGATTTTGATAAATATAAAATTGCTGGAAAATAAAAGTGGGGTAATGATAGTTATTAATTGACAGCATATTGAGCGCGGTCGGTATTTATGTGGTTAAAAATTGACATAATAATTAGAGGTGTTTTGTTGGTATCGATATATCGAGGAACTTTCATATGAGTGTCTATTCAGCTGGTGAGTAATTGCACTTTCAAACGAGTTGCTTTCAAGAGGGAATAAAAGTAAACTAAGAGGATCGTATTCCAAATATAGTCTAAATTTATTGATTATAAAATTTCAGTATAACAATAATAGGCTGAAAAGAGCGTTTTAGAATGATTCGAGTACTAAAGAGTCAGTAGAAATTTGAGATATAGAATTTAATAGGGTAATTAATAAACGTAGCAAAAATGAAATACGTCTTACTACCTCGTTTCAGCTAAAAATAAAAGGTCGCTTTCGCTCGAAGCAATGTTGTTATTTACAACCTGGTCGTATTTTAAGAATAATTATGAATTTGTTCAGAATTTTTCTTGTCGAGCAAGTACAATAACTTTTTTCTGACTTGCAATTCCGATATGACAAACTGCAGCCGCCTTCGCCCGAAGCCTTTCATATATACGCGAAAGACATTATTCGAGAGCTGTCGGGCATCTTTCCCCGGTATCGAAAATTTCGCGAAATTCCTTCCCGAAGCGAACAATGACATTTTTCCCAAGTTAACAAAACGCCGTTTCCCCCTCGTCATCTCCGCGTACAACCGGGGGGCGATATAAAGCCATAAAAGACCGAATGAAAAGACGCTCTCGGCGCCGCGCGCGATACAAAAAGGAGAGAAAAGAGCGGAGAAACTCCGCGGCGCGATTGTGATGCGTCCTCCTCCCCGGCTGGCGCAAAAAGCGTCTAATTGCCCCGTTTGTATGTACAATTGAAGTGGATTTTCCCGCGCGTCCCGATATTCCGCTTCCCAACGCGATTGTCTCGAAATTTTCCCGTCGAGTCGAGAGAGAGAGAGACTTTCCACCGCGCGGCATGGCGTTTATGTGCGCGCGTACAACGCGAGAGAGGCGGCGTCGAAAATAAAAAAGGAAGGCGGCGGACGGAAGAAAAAAGGCGCGCTCGCTTTCCACTTGCGGCGACTAATTATCGGGATATCGAGACGCGCGCTTTTTCTCGCCTGCTTCCTTTCGCGGTCTGAGCGCCGATGAGGAGCTGCGGCCTTCGCGAAAGTTAGCTCTGCGGTGAGCTTTTTTTTTCGATTTTCGAGTTGTAATGGTGGAATTACTTAGTTGTAAGAGCCGCCGTTTGGAGGATGAAAAAGTTGGATTGTAAATTGTTTGTGTTATTATCCAGCTTTACATAATGCAGGGAATGTTCAAAAGTTTTGAAATAACTAATGGAGTATATATGGTTGGGTATGAATACAAGGTACAAGTCATCGTATAAAAATTATCGGTAATTGGGACATGACCGATAAAATTTTGAAAACAAAGCCTCTTACTCTTTCGCTTTTTAATTAAATTGCAAAATTACCTTTCGAACAAAACATTTTCAAACGGCGTGCTTCGCGTTCGCTCGAAAAAAAATATCTTCAAACTCGGTATTTTACTAACCCGATACACTTTCTCCGCTTTATGTCGAATCATGCAATTCAAATAACTCGAGCTTATATAATAACGAACATTTCCTCGCGAGCATTTACCTACGATACACGTCCGTTTCGATATAGAAATCCAAAAAGTCCAGCTCCCGATCCTTACGCAAGCCGCCAAAAGCCCGCAAAAACTACAATGAATCGCCGCGTATTCGACTCACGTGCGCCTCAACACTTTCGCGTCTCCCCGCGAGGAAAGGAAAAGAAAAAAAAAACCCGCTTCTTTTCCTCGGCTCGTTCTCCGTAATAAAAGATCTCTCGATAGCCATTACACGTACGGCGTCACGCTCGAGGGGGCCATGTGCGCGAGCTGAAATTCATTGTACCCGCGAGAGAGAGAGAGAGACCGGCGCTGAGATCGAGATAGAAAAAAAGGTGACCGGCTCTCGCGTTTTGTTTGGGTTGAGAGGATCTGGAGTACACAGGCCTACTTTTGTAATACGCGTGCGCGCGCTTGTGGGAGAGAGACTCGATTTACGCGTCGTTATCGAGCCCGATGTAAATGCCGATTTGCGGCTCGTGTAGGATCGATTTCGCTTGATGTTTGCGGACGTATAATGGCATGTTGACGTGGGCTTTTTCGGCCCCGGGGACCGAGTTGGAACACTGACACGGTGGGCGACTGTGAGTGTATTTTCTTTGGGGTTTTGAAGTAGTGGTGGATAAAATGGATGATGAAAAATGCATATTTACATACGTTCACAAAAAGAAGATCTAACGGGATTTTTCAGTATTTTAAAATTATTGTTAAAAACGGTTTTTGGTAATTTGAATATTTTCTGAAGCTATAAATGTGCTGGACGAAATGTTTTTTTCATTAGGACGATGCTTTCATTAAAGGAGTCCCTATTGAAATGCTAATACCTGCTGAAATTGCGTACCTTTTTTTTTAGGAGCGAAGTAACAAAACACAATGTCGGTCTAAAAATAATGACTTTATTGTTGCTAATAACAATGCTGGATTTCCTACCATCATAATAAAACAAGCTTTAACACTTTGAAAACATAATTTAAGATCTATTCTGTTTGAGGAAGTGGGACATGAGCTCCCATACCTGTCAGACCTGTCTTCATGAGTTATGCAATAAGTCGTCGGTACATTACCACAATTAATTAAAAATAAATTCGACCGATCCTTCTGCAACAAAGATTCATTTCAAATATTCACGAGCGGGACGGGATTTTAAACGAAATTTATGCGAATGCATAACGATGCATCTGCGGGTGAACTTTGAACGAGGCATTGTCACCGGTTGCTTCGTATACACACCGAATATCGCATCGGACTTTTCGGCGGCTAACGAGATACATCATGGATTTTCACGGAGGAGAGGCTGGAAAAAGTTGCGACAGAATAATTTAATGTGGGAAACCGGGTTGCGGAATCGCGGAACTTTCTTGACATATTTCTTTTGTTCGCCATCGCTTCTCTCTCTCTCTCCCTCTCTGTCTCTCCCTTCGAAATCATGAAAATTTAACGTCCTCGAACGGATACTTCGAGGTTCGTCTCAAAATCGGGGTGTGGGGCGAGAACATTGTACTTTGAGATGAGCTAAAAGAGCAATTAAAAAATCGAGGATGCGACGGATTCCCACGACACTTTCTACGCCCATTGTGCTCGCCGCGGGAGAATCTTTGAATTTTACAAATATAATAAAAGTTTCGTTTCGTTGTGTATTAGCGTATAAGAATTATCGTGTCTGAGGCACTTCTGGAAGCGTCGGTATAAATTTTTAGGACGCGGGCACGATAATATCCCATTTAGACTACTCTCTTTTGTTTGATAAATCTATCCATTGTTCTCTAAGGGAATATCTTAAATATCTATTTAAACGATACTAAAAATATTTTTAACTCACATCTGTTGTTATTGTCTGATGGTACCTTGGAATGTTATATTGCGATATCAATCGTACACATTTTACTTCGATTACAAGAAATTTGATACTAAATACATGAAAGTAAAAACGCTAATTCTATCCAAAGTGGAACAATGCTAAATATCAGTATCATTGCAAAAGATTTTTTCAATCAATAAGCAAACTACACGCGAGATAAAAACAGTTCAGTTTCTCTGCAATTTAGTATCTAACACCTGCCTTACGATCCGCCATTAAAATTTACTTTGTTCCAATCGTTTTCCAAAGCTTAAACGAGCTTCACCCGTAACTCCCAATCAGCCTCGTAAATTAATAATTTCGAATCTCAGTCGGGCTGCTGCGGTTATCTGCCTGAAAAATCATACAAAGCGCCTAAAACGCTCGGCATCTTGGGTCTCTCCGACAAAAAAAAACGTCCAGAAATCCCGTTCGCGAAATTTCCATCATACATATATCCCTCCTTCGGCGTGCGCTGCAGCCGGGGAGTAAGAGTGGCGATACACATCTCGGTCGACAGCGAGCGCGAGCCCGGCGATTGCGATACACATCGTTCCCGCCGCCTTTCCTCGCGCTCTCCCCGAGTGCACCCACACACCGGCTTCCTGGCTCTCTCGTGTGTGAGCGCGCTGAATCGGGGCCTACGTTCACCGTCGCCGGGGACCGGCGCGCGCGGTGCACTTGCACTTTTTAAGAAAACCAGTTTCCATCCCGCGAACTCTTTCCCAACGTGAGTGTGTGCATCGAGAGAGCGCGCGCGTGTGTCTGTGTGCGCCGAGAGCGCACACAAAGACAGAGAGAGGGAGAGAGAGAGAGAGAGAGACAGAGACAGAGACCACACCCAGGGAGGTAGCCGCGAGAAAACGTGCGCGGTTTTTGTGTTTAGGAGGCGAGCTGCCGGCGGAGGAAGAGGAATGGGATATGTGCTCGGGATGATTTGAGAGGCCGACTCTTTTTTCGTAACTGATATAGGGAAATGTTTTGATTGGACTTTCTAAAGCGTATAAGACTTGTGGCGGATGGAAGTGGGAAGGAATTGCAGTTTGTTGCACGAGGGTTTTTAAATGTTTGACGGTGATATGGCTTTTCGAAGTCTAGTCTAGTCTAGACGTGATTTTACGCTGATTTAAATTATAATTTCGCTCTAATCGAATAATGGTTGCTGGTGTATCTGGAGGGTTTTAGTGCGCTGCAAATTATCAATGATTGATTTTGATTTATTCAGTCAGCGTTAAGTACGTACTAACGGTAATGTTACTGTATTTATTTATTCAAAACTATGATTATTCCATGATTTACTGAGCGCTTTAGTAAGCAAAAACGAGATAAAGAACAAAATCAGAGAATTTTGCTAGAACAAAGGATTCGATATAATTGCTGAAATAAAATCAATAGTAATTGTGGCTGTGAGATCATCGTGTATAAGAACTATTATTGAGCAAATTGCAAAAAAATATGCTCGTAAATGCACTTGTTGTGGCACGAAAAAATAGAGCTTTTACATTTCAAAACTCCAACTAAATTAGTGTAGGAGACTATTTTTCAAACATTATTTGAAAGTTGTAAATTCGAAGAATGAAAATTTCAAAGAAACTTGAAGAGCGAGAAAACCGGTACGTTACTAACCGAATAGCTGCAAAGACATAGACTATATACCGATCAAGTAAAGCGTTTTGAAAATTGTGCACACTCAATTTCAAAATTGGAATAATTTTCATCCAACTCCGATAACCAATAGTTAGGCTAGAAAGATTTTTAAATTGCTTGTCTTACTGGTTTCAGTCATTATCTACTTGCGATACATAAGAAAAAAAAATTGTTAGTGAATTTTTCGCGAGTATAAAAATTAAACAGGGAAATGACTTTTAACATGTAAAGTTAGATAACTCTATTACATTTTACGCATGCAGTCATAAAATTTCATCTACATGTATATTATAACCCAACAGAAACAACTGTAAGCGAGTAAAAAATTTCCATGAAATTTCTCTCGTGCTTATTTAAGGTCGGGAGCTGTGCAACTAAAATTTAATCTTCAAACAAACGAAATAAGGGAAACGAAAGCTCATATTTAATTCATGGGCCCAAGGTAAGAAACCGAGAAGAATTAGCGTCGACTTCCGTTAGAAAAGCAAACGACCTCCGAACGGCAGCGAGAGAATGAGACGCGCGAATAAAAAAAAAAAGAAGTATTTAGGACGTTTATCTCCTCCTCCTCCTCTGGAAGAGGAAACAGACGCGTAGCGCGCCGGGTTGATTTGTCAGTCCGAACAAAGCCTCAATTACTCGCTGGCGTCTGCTTTATTCCGCAGCTCTCGGATATGCCGGCGGCTTATCATTATTACTATTATTACCCGCGAACCCGATATTGTGAGAACTCGCGCGGGCCCCTCGAGAGTTCGAGCGCTACTTACCGAGTAATTAGGGATGATCGCCGAAGCGCGCGCGAGTTTATTAATAAACTTTCTTCCGAGAGGAGGAGGAGGGGAGCGCTTGTAATTGCGAGCTGCCGCGCATTAAAACAAACAAATCCGGCCGGCTGAATAATGACTGCTTCGACTCCGCGGCCGCGGTGCGTGAAGATGAGTTAGTTCGTTACTCGTTTCTGGGTCGTGGGCGTTTTTGCTTTCTTTGAGGAAGCGCCGTCGCGCCGGATAATTATTGTAATGTATCTGTGTTTGACGGGGAGACAAGAAGCCGGTAATGGAAAATCCTCGGAGGACTAGTTTCTTCGGCTATAAGAACCGATGTAATTCTATTCCTGTATAACTTCAGAAGCGATGTAGTTTACGGCTCGAATAAAATATGGCTTACCGCAAGATTGCAAACCAAAAAGTCGTCCGTATCGGAACTAGTCGGGATTGGAAATGGGCCGCTGTCAACGATAAGGTGAATGCAACGTTAAACATTTTTTTTTATGTGGGAGGCAGGCGATAAATGTATATTATTACGGTTTTAGTTTTCTTCGGAAGCATAAAAGTTTATGCAAGTTTTTATTAAAAATTTTTTCCAAGTGTATTATTCGAAAAATACCAAGAACGTGCCGTAATCGCAGTTTTATACAGAAAAACAGTGCTCGAGCAAATATTGCCTTTAGATTACCGTTTCCACGCGATAGTAAATAAAATTTGATACATTTTTCTTATACCCAATTTTTTTCAAACACTGACATAATCCTGCAATTAAGATTCTAAAACAAATTGCACAAGTCGCGCCGAACAATGAAGTCCCAATCGAAAACCCTTCCACCGAATGATTCGACATCTTTTTCCAAACACCTCCCGCGTAATTAAAAAATCCCACACATCATTCTTACACACTCGATACACGCGTTAATCGGCAAGCGCGAAAAAGCAGTGAGCTCCTTAAAGATATTCATTTAGTCGACTTTTATCTCCTCCCGTCAAGTCCCCGGAGAGCTCGAAAACCCGTCGTGTCCCGCACGTGGCGGTCGTATCAAAGAAAGTAAACAGAAAGAAAGAGAAAAAGAAGAAGTTGCACCGGTCCACCTGTTCTCGGCTTTCGCAGGCGCGCGCATGCGCCCTCTCGGGCATTACGCAAGCGAATTGATAAAGAGAAATTGTATCATTTCTCCTGGCGAGTTCTCTCTCGCGATGAACTTTCACTGCGGATCGCGGCTGCTTAATAGCGGCGTGTACACGATTATTGGGTCAGCTTTTAGCCCCGGCGGCGGATCGGCCTCTCGGTGCCGCGGAAATAATATGTTTTACCTTGCGCGATCGAGCGGTTTCCTTTGTTTGCGCCGACCGGCGGAGAGAGAAAAATGCCCGGTCGCCCTGAAAAATTATGCTTCCTCATTGACGGCTCCGAGCTTTTTGTCGCGATCGAGGTGCGTGACTGGAGAAATTTTTCTCGCCGAGGGATTGACGACGCTTTGCCGTACTTAAATGCCGAATGGCGGCAGATGGAATTGGGAGATTATTGTGGGTTTTGTGCACGAGGCACGTAATCGGGGGCTTTTCTTTGCGCGGGACCGCACAATCCATTGGATTTTAATCGGCGCTCGATTTAATTGCACAACGAGTCGCACTCGATGGCTTTATTTAGTTAGAATTTAGTTTCAATTTACTTTCCTTCCAAGCCTATGATTAGGTAGAGGTCTTTTAATGATGGCATAGTTAATTAAACCTTACTCTGCGTTTATAAATAACTATCTATTTTAAGACTGATCCGCATTAGAATAAACAAACAAAATGTTGATTCTTCAGCGTCAGTAATCTACATACGAAGCTGCGAGCAATAAAATTCGCCTGCAAATAACTACTGGGGTCAAGTCGGCTCTCGCGTTAAAAGCACTTTAATCAATCAGCGTTGATACTTGTTGATTTAATTACGCAGGGGTAATCGAGTAATGGTAAACTCAGCCGTAACAATGACTGCGATTGAGCAACTGAGAGAACATTGGCTAGTCATTCATTGATATATTGGAATTATAAGCACTTTGTTATTAATTATCTATTAGCTTGAAAAGTTTGCGCAATGTAAGGCAAGGCAGTAAATTATAATTCAATATTTATTTGATTATAAAATAAATAATTTTCTATTCCGCGCCTTCGTTAAAAATTGTTTTTCAAAGTCAGTACCAGCAGTTTCGCTTTTAGTAATTAGCGGTTAGCTTTTCAAGATCTCGGAACAAGACCCAAGTTGAAAGCTACGCAAAAACTCCCTCGTTCCACGTGCGCACTCCAAATGAAAATCAAACCCAATTAAACGGCATACGTCCACGACGAAAAGCCGTGAAAATCTTCCGGATACGCTAAGCTCTCAACGTGTTTTTCTCCTCTTTCTGCCCCGACAGAACGATGCCGGTGAGCGCGATCTTCGGTCCGCTGGTGCTGCTGCTGCTGCTGCTCGCGGACGCGGCGGTCGTGCTGCCGAGGCCGCCCTCCTCGCCGAACTACATCCCGCAGACGTACTCCGGCGGCCCGGACACCTCCAAGAACTACCACGGCGAGAAGGCGCTCTACCAGAACACGAACGTCGGAGAGAAACCCGACACCCAGCAGGATTACAGGTAAAGCTGTTATATGCGCCGCTGCTTTATTTTCGCGGACACGTTTCACGCGTGGGAATCGCCGGGGAGAGACGTTACGTAAAGGCCTCTAATGGCGGATTGCTGGCTGGTGATGAATGGCGCTTGTCGAGATTTAGATGTATAGATTTTCGTTAAAACTTTTGCCGGGGATTCGTTCCTCGTCCGTTTAGCGGGGAGGGAGATGTAATGGGAGGTAAATTTGTGTAATTGGTCACGATGCGACTGTCGGCGAGGGCCGATCGATCAAGTTTTGACAGATCTAGACAGATTTTGCCGAGTTTTTGATCTCCCGACGAACTTTTGCTTGTACTGTGCCAATAAATGCGCAGTGATTTTAATCGAGGATAAATGCAAAGATAAAGAGGAGGAAGGCAATATTTGTTTCTTTCAAATTTCATTAAAATTTATGGGTAATGTTATTATGTAATTTTGTTTGTTACACTGATTTCTCGTGAAATAATTTGACGAAAAGAAACCGTTTAAACTGGCAAATTAGTTTAAATAAATATCTAACAAAATAACCTCGTCATCAGGTTCCTCGAAATCGAAGTCCGAGATGCCGACAATGTCGACTCTTTGGACCTCCACGGACTGGTCCAAGCAGTTCTGGACACCCAAAGTCGGACTCAAGAAGATTTCGCCCAGCATCCTCGTCGCCTCGACCTTGACGACGAGGCAGACACCGACTTCGAATCTCGCAACCTAACTTATCCGCACCCCGAAGTGGTGCCTCACTCGATCCTGGGCGTTCGAGATGTGGGCCTCGGGCCCAGCCAACGTCTCTTCGAGTCGACGGACTCGTTGGAGAGCGGAAACAGGCATTACCTGATGCATCCGTCTCAGTCGACGAAGAATTTGGGGGATGAAAAGCTGTATTATTTGAAGAGCGGGAGGCCGAAGGTGTATGTGAACTTCAGAGGGAGGACCGGAAACTTCAGGCAGGACGCTAGTGATTCCAAAGTCACGATGAGGTTCGAGCCACCTGCTTTTTTGAGGGCTACGCAACCGTACCACATGGTGAGCCTGCATCATTTTTAACCATCGTCGGCTAAAATCTTAGCTAATATAATTCATTTGAAAATCTCGTTCTTATTAGTAAAATGCGCTGCAGAAATTAGTTTAATTTACTTTTTTATTATATCCGATAAAAATTTAATATGGTGCGAAATAAAGAAAAAATTGTCATAAAAAAATAAACGAGTCGCGGTCTTACTAGCTGAATCGTCATATAATTTTATTTCTCGAGCTTCGACCGCTAACTTCTTCACTTCCTCAGGAAAAGAAAACGAAGACGTCAAAATCGCCGAAGAAGTACGACCCGCGTCTGCACGCGACGACGAGCGACAGCCGCAGAATCGACTCTTCCCTATCTTCCACCGCGGGAACGACAACGTCGACGACTACGGAAAATTCGATGGTGACGTCGAGCGAGCTTCCGAAGCAAATACCCGCACCACCCAGCAGGATACCGTCGCGTTCGCCCATCGCTCACACCACCCCTGTGCAAAGGTTCACCGCGCGTAGGACAGATATTTTACCGGGCTATGCCTTCGCTGAACCTTAAATTGCTATGCTTTAAGGGATCGAATATGCCAAAATTTTAGAGAGAAGCACTCTAAGAATGCTTTGATTGTAAAAATTGATTTTCGTCTCTGTTTACTGTGTGCTTTATTGATCGAAAAGCTTAAGATGAGCTCTAAGTATATTTTTCACTATTTTTAAGTGGAAGCAACTCGTTATTATTTTAAGAAGGGAATTATCGTGTCACTATTGTACAAAATAAGTTTACTAAAGAAAGAAAATTTTCGCAGGCAAGAATTTTTTTGATACAAAAATTGTATGCATTAACCAAATCATTAGAAGTATTAACTCTCCAAACTAAATTGATACAAAGAAATTTCGACGTGAGCGAACAAAATTTAATTTATATATTTTATTATAACAATCGTTAGATGGGCGTTGAGTTTTTTTGTACGTTTTCAAATATGTACAATCCTACACATTTATTAAATATAATAAGTTTTAATTAAATTAAATCCATTATAGTACGAAATTTTTATTTAATATACTGTCTTGTATATTTTGTTTTCTAAGATATTTTAAGATAAAACACTAAACGAATTTTATTAATTGTCAAAAATGTTTTTTTTTAAATAAAACAAATGTACATTTTGTATTTAAAATACTTGAAAATACTGATAAAACTTAAAATCATGAAATTTAAATTTCATAAATCCTGTAAATATTTTATTGAATAAGGTGCTTTTATGCATTTATGTAATTTCTGAGAAATTATTCAAGGATATATTGGTAACTACTTGTGTTTTATTTCTTCAAAATGTAATTTGTTCAACTTTTAAATTGATTAATGTTATAAGTGTAAATACCTACAGGAAAAAATACGCTTAGACATAATTATTTTTTTGAAATGCTATCTTAATGAAACTTCTTATACTGAAAACATACTATTCTCTTAAAAAGCACAGATTTTCAAATCTCTATTAAGCTGTTTAGTATATTAAGATAAAATAAGTTAGATTTTATAAAAAAAATCCTTGTTAATCTCATATATATTTTATGATTATATTTGTATAATTACTTTTAACGCGTTAAAATTGTATTTAATAATAATTGATTATTACAATGAATATTCATTTATGTAATACCTAGAAAAATCAAATTCAATTATATTATTCATAATTTTTATAAAATACGTATGTCAGTAATGTTTTTAAGAATCTAGGTACTATTTCGATGAATATTGATAACAGCGTTGAAAATAAAATTTTATCATTTGTTACATTAAAATGAACATCAAGGTTTTGAAACTCAAAATTTTGAATTTGTTGGACCAATCGACATATTTAGCTGTGATTCCCTTATAGATTTATTTAAAATACGTCGATGAGAAACATATCGTTTACAAAAAGTAAAAAGTACTTATTTATAAAGATCTATATGTACTGTAGAGATCCTTGATGAAGAATATGAAGTATTGTTTATGAAGTAAGGAAATTATTATATTAACTAAATAAATCGTTTAAAGAACTTTTAAATTGTATTATTATATATATCTAACATTCATCATTATAATTTAAAAAAAAACTACAGCTGAAGTCAAGAAATTTTTAAAATTAAAATAATATTGGACATACCTGTTCAGCTTTCAGCGTTAACTCGATGAATATTTGTTGCAGTTTTTCATTGACGAAATTTATGCAGAACTGCTCGAAACCATTCTTTTCAAATATTTCAAATCCGTAAATATCTAAAATTCCAATTTCGAATCCTTCTTGGGTAGTTTCCATAGCTGCATTGACCCTCTAAAAATTAAGTTTAGCGTTAAAAATTTATTAAACAAATATTTCATTTTAAGAATACATGTCTAGTTTCAATCTTTTGTTTGTATTATTATTTGATTGATGTCAAGAAACAATCAAAATCGTGACAGCAGAAAGATAACTTTCGATGCACGGTTTGCAACTGTTACCGACATTACAGATTTAAAACTTTTTATCGAAAATTTCAATTACTTTTCATGAGCTAAAATAAGATAAAAGTCTTATTTTGATTTTTCTCGAATATAATAAAAGCAAAACGGTTATTTGAGAAATAACAACCTTTTTAACTTGCTTCATTGTAAACTAGCGACAATTCCTGAAATTCGATATTATAAAGCGAAACTTAAAACTCAGAATTCACCTTCACCAAATGATCGAAGAGGCGCGCGTAGATGTCCTTGGCGAGAGCATCCCTCGTATAAAGCGCTTGCTCGACATTCAGCGTCACGTCGACGCTTTCCGATTGACTTCCCCATTTCGACTCGAACTCGCGGGAGGTCAATTTATGCGAGAGCTGCTCTGGCGAAATGCCAAGAAGGAACGCCGGGAAGTCGAGATCTGCAAGAATACGGAGACGAAGGATTACACTCGGTCGTTTCTTCCAGCAAGAAATAAGACTTAAATCTCCGTTACAGAATGTTGGGAGATTTTCTGCCTTACGTGCGATTTGTAAACAAGAAAATATTTCATCTCGCAAGTGATTATGAAATGACTTTTTACTGATAGGGTATTAATTAGGTATTGTTCCATTGAAATACATTCTACTTATAATTTCTATTTGGTTTTATTCTTTTTTAATAATAGACTACTTTTGACTAAAAGTAAGTTTCTTAAAATGTATTACTTCTTTTGTTGCTGAGTTTAAGTATAAAGTAAAATTCTAGTTTCAGACTTTAATAACTTTGCTAACCACATTTTATCCGTAAGGTTCAATTTAACAAAATTTTTGTTCAGTATTGTTTTAAACATAATTTGTCAATAATTTTCTTGCTTTCAAATCTTTTCTTTCATTTTAAACAGAGAATTTCTTACAGTCTTTATCTGCGACCTGCGAATAATTTCCCTTTTCCGTAAATTTGATGTTTCCTATATGTAAAACTCCAGCAACTAGCCTTAGAATGTCCATCGTTTCTGTATTTTTTATGCCCATCACGCTTAGAGCTAAAAAAGAAATTCATACTGTAAATAAATTCATGCTGCAAAGAGTCTGTTAATTTAATGTTGAGAAATAGTTAAGGCGTTTTGAAAATTATTCAGTGCTATACTTAAAAAAATATATTATACCTTTCAACGTATCTTGAAAATCTCGAGCATCGTTAGTTCCGTCGACTTTATGACTGCCACCGTACCGTAAGTAATCGTAGTAGTCCAAGTCCATAAGTCCAAAGTCGGCTGCAATAAAATATATGTGTAAATGAAATATCGCACTTTAGTTTTTATGTTCGAAAATTCAAGGAAATTATTATTTCCAGAGTTGAAAAGAAACCAAATCAGTTTTGCACTTAACTTGAACTTTCGAATTTTGAAATTATTGCTTATACACTGCTTTTTGAGCTGTCAAATGTATGACTCTGAAATTTTGAAACTTACACTTCATTTGTGAATTAGCTCCTGTTGTCAATTGATAGAAAATGTGAAAATTTCGTTCGCCAGGGTTGTGGCACGTAACTCTCGACTTTTCCAATAGAAAATTTGATATTTTCCCACCGCTTGGCTGTCCTCCAGCACCGAACTGCATCTCCACATATT
Source organism: Ormyrus pomaceus (assembly GCA_900474385.1). Lineage (NCBI taxonomy): Eukaryota > Metazoa > Arthropoda > Insecta > Hymenoptera > Ormyridae > Ormyrus > Ormyrus pomaceus. The sequence continues at coordinate 41,611 of UCOM01000552.1, read as the reverse complement.
TACCCTGCAAACATTAAATTCATGAAATAACCATAATTGATTAGAACCTACTTTCAAATTTTTCAAATTCATTCAAATTATTTAAAAGTTGAAAATATTTGAACTATTAAACTGCTAAGTTAAATAATAATCAGTAATATTAATTATGATTTTAACTTATGAAAGCTTCTTTATTAAAAATATTGTAGCATTACTTAAAGCAGTATCAAACAGCCAGTATACGACTAGTATTAAATACAATACAGTTTGTCACTTACGAATCTGCTGCTATTGTTATTTCTGACAGTCTTAGCGTTGCCGAAAGCCTCGAGTAGCGGGTTGGACTCGAGTATGACGTCCTTTACTTTCTGTACTCGATCGCCGCCCCCGCTTACCCTGGCCACGTACGACATTATGTATTTAGCTGCCACCGTCTTGCCCGCGCCAGACTCGCCACTGCGAAGACCGAGAAAAGTGTCAGTGACGCGTTGAATGCGCAATTAACCGGGCGTTTACTCGGCTTTGATAGTGAATCATTGACCTCTTATTTTCGCGAAATATTTTTTAGGAATTTGATTGAGTAGTTTTTTAAATTATGCCCTTTTATTTTGCAAAATTAAATTAGGAAAATTTTGTGGAGATAAAAATTAAATGATAGCACGCTTTTGTTCTTCACGTTTTAACATTTACTTTTTCAATTAAGTTAAAAAATAGCAGTTTGCTTTAATTATGTTATGCCAACACGCGTGCGGTGTAAAATTTATTCAGACATTCTTGCAAAGTTGCATTAAGTTAATTATCCTTTTCTCTGCTAGTTTTTCTTTTTTAAGGCATTTTTATTCTTTTTGCGTAAAAGTTCGTGTGCAACTTTTAATTTTTTGTAATACTTTGTGTAATGCAGTCTACTACAGGCATTAAAAGTAATACCTGCCGAGCCTTAACGACTTCTCTCACATGCCCATTGCAATGCTCGCGTATTTACAAGTGTTCTCTCTAAAAGTATGTCGCGTGAAGATTATATGCGTAGTTGCGTTTTCGAAAATAAACCTATTTTTAAATAAATGCAAAAGTACTTGAAAGACACTGAAAACTATTATTATAATTATTAAAATAAACTAATAGTTTTACAATTTATGAGCATGGGCTGCCGTTTAAATTTAATTTAAAGAAAAGTCTTTTCTTGAAAGACGTTTTTACGTCGCTTTAAGATGGTACGTTTAAATGCTGAGAAAAGGGACTGGCATGATGTAATATCACGCGAAATTTCAATTTCTATACGTCTAAGCATAAATAGTAAATTATATTAAGAAATAAAAATATACCTTATTATAACGCATTGACTTTCGTTGTCAATAAGCATGTTTCTGTACATTTCGTCAGCCAGCCCGTAGATATGAGGGGGATTTTCATACGGAGCCTGAAAATAACAATAATAATGTAAATAAAAAATAAGAATCGTACATTTATTTAAAGTAAAATTTAAGCCCCTACAACTCGAATCATTGAGTTACGGCGGAGAAAGGCGCGTTGCCGCCTTGCAGGGGCTCGCGAGGAAAGTCTCACTTGTTTGGGTCGCGGATGTTATTGCGCCTTTGAGATATGTTTTTTTTATATATTATATGCAGGAAGCTATGCCCATTCGGTCTAACGCTTTCAACAAAAGCATGGGACTGAATAAATGTTGCTTCCTTCATATTTTTATCAATTTTCGTATTAAAAAACATATCTTAAAGTTTCCCGCCCAAAATTCGTGACCTAAGTATCTGAGACTCTCGTTGACAGTAACATTTATATTAACAAGTTTTATTTTATTTACTTAATGTAAAAAACGAAGTACAAAATAAATTTCAAAAATTGTTTTTAAAAATTAAGTACAAGTAACTATTTTTTCGTTACTTTTAAAATTTAAATGGAATTGAGGTTAATGCACATATCGAAATTTCGCCGAAAAAAGTTAATTGAATAATTACAAAGTAATTTAAAAAGATACGACTCATTCTTTTTTTTATAAGTTGGCTACTTCTCTTTAATTAAGTAGAATACAAAATTAGAAAGACTCACCGCTCCCTGGTAAATTTCAATTTCTTTCTCGCCGAAATACGGCATCTGCTTGAACGGGTTAATTGACACCAGCACGGGGCCAATGCATGTCTAGCTGTCATTAAGGAAAAAAATTAGCGGACGTCATTTCCGGAGCCTCGGATAAAATCGATATTTTAAGCGTAACCCAATTGACTGGCCTTAATGGATGAGGGTATTTTGTCGGGACTCTAGATTTTATATAGTCAGTAATTTGTGTTAAAAGGGCATTTCGGTAATTTATTAATTTCCTTGTCGAAGACTTTTAGAAACTCGATTTAAAAATAGCTTTGTAAATTCCAGTAAATTATCAATCAATCAAACAGAAACGTTACTCTTATCTTTTCAGTAAAATGTTAAATAAACTTTATGCATTGCTAATAGAACTCGATATTCGAATAATTTTTTTAACTCTATTTTGTATGTCAAAGGATACAAATATATAATCATCCATGTATCGCTTCCGAAGATTTTCGATGATGGCGTCCTCGCTGACTTTTGGCAGCAGGACCATGTCATCCACTCCGGAGACTTTAACATTTTGACTCTGCCAGTGGTACACCTGTAAAAGAGTCTTATATTAATAATCATTGCTAATAATTTATAGTAATAAAATATAAATTGTGAATTAAAGCTTCAGGGTTAGATATAATTATTTCAGCAAGATAAAATAAAATGATATTTGCAGCAATTGTTTATCGATAAAATAATTTGATTGCCATTAATCTCACTTCTCCTAGTTCAGCTTTTATTTCCGAGAACGGATAAATGATAAAAATGTAATTTTATCAAATAAGTATAACGGTTTGATGTACAATCTAAGCTATGGAGTACATCTTGATAATGTTAAGAGTCATTTTATTTTAACTTTGTAAAAAATTAGCCTTCATTAGACAATTATCCTTTAGATTTAAAAAAAGAACTAAAGCGTCCAATCCCGCAATGGTACGTTCCATTTTTCCATCGGCGGCACTTCCCGCAATAGGAGTCAGTGCGCAGCTGGCAAACGGGCAATAAATCTTGCCGCTTTGAAGCAGCCGCCTTTTCTCCCGAGTTCGCGGAGTTGAAATAAAAATAAACATAAAAAAATTGCCGGGGGCTTGACACGATGATCTCTGGTACGCTGACAACCGGCGAGTAATTCAATTACGGACTGGCCGCTGCGGCTCCGGCAGGGCTGACGTTCTCAATACCCTTTACTTCTGCTTTTCCGCGAGTCAATGGTTTTGCTCCTCTTCGGAAATTTCACTGACTTTCTTTGGCTTTTGTGGGGAACGGAGACTTTGAGAAAAGACGCGGTTTTTACTGAGAAAAGTTTCTCTTTTAGCCGCGCACTTCTTTCGTGTTGTTATTACTATGACAATGAAGTAAATTAAAAAAAAAGCTTTCGTAGAGACAAAATTCAAAATACAATTTTAATCAAATTATCTAAATCTCGCTATCTCTGAATTGATTACAATTATTATATAAGTACAAATGATTACAATTATTTCTTAATGTGGTCTCCTGGCCTAGATTATTATTGAAACTTCAAAATTGAGAGCAGCTTATCATAAATTTAAACCTTTCTGTCGACTCTTTAAGTCCACTCTTCTTAATCACTTCAATGACTCAATTTAACTCATACATATATATATTTTATAACAAGATTAACATTAGATTAGAAAATAAAATCAATTTCATATACTTAAAAATTTGGTTTTAAAATGAGTTGGAAAAATTAGACCCTCGTTAGCAGAGTCAAAATTAGAATTCGCAATTTGCGGTTTATTATATACATTTTCCGAATATTATATGCTTGGAATAAGCATCTGTTTATGGTGCTATTTTGATTTATGTGTACACTCCTTAATATAGCTTAAGGGTCTACGGTCGTAATCTGTAACGGACGCATGAGCGTAGTACTTGTCGCGGCATTTTAGTTCACGAGCTGAAATTCATTATCACCGAGTGCGAGGTGTATTTGAACATTGTTGTTTTGCAATGCTCGACCTCCAATTAAGAAATATATTTACAAAGGATTAAGGCTGAAGCACGTCTTTATCAGCCACGTGACACCCATAATATTGATTTAGCACACCACTTTCTAGTCAATTTACGGTGAGAAAGCAGAACTTTTTCTAAAAAAAACATTTACTAATATTTTATTTGCTAAGATAGTTTCACTATAATTTGATCTTAAAAACAGGAAGATGAGTTCTTTTTGTGGTTAATGTAAGAACAAGGATTTCACTAAGATAAATATGACAAACAATTTTATCTCACCTAAATTTTGAATGTATACAAAAAGAAATTAATAGAAAGTATATGTACTTGCAAAAGAAGAGTGTAGAAAATTGATACCAATGACATGATTTTAAAAATAAATAACAAAAAAACCTCAGACAAACAGTTTTCAAATTTTTATTGAAAACTTATAAATAATTATCTTTAACATACTTCCTTGGAAACATAAACATACATTCTCTCTCGCCACTTAGTTTCTACTCGCGTCCTTAAATGTCACTCACTCCAAATTCAAAACAAAATTCACATTCAAACTCCAGTCCCGAAACCCACTTCCAAGCGCCAACAATAGCGGCCGAAAACAAAATCGAGGCGCGTCCGAGGCACAAAAAAGGCGACGAAAAAGATTTCCTCGCTAGAATCGCCTCGTCAAGGCCGGTCTTACGCATTATCCTGCGTGAAACGAGAGCGCGAATCTCTGACGAAAGTCCGCGAGCTGAGCAGTCCGATAGAGAGAGAGGCCGGTTTTTGCGCCTACGCCCGCGGACGCTCTTTCGTCACTTCCGCCCTTAGCTTTATTGCCCCGATAGTCCGCTCGGGCCTAATAGGACGAGTGAAACGCGCCGTTTTCGCGCCTACGCAATTTACGTCCAGTGGCTTCTTTGGACGCTGTTCGAATTTTTATGGGTGGGCGGCCGCTTCTTCGGGAAGGACGAGAATGCCTGTCATCTTGACGGTTTAGTGGATCGTTAGCAGACAGGTAATATGAGTGATAGGGGAAATAAGGAAGGATACGGCTTGGTATACTGAGTGGTAATGGTTGGGTGAGGATTAATTTCGACTTGTAGGAAGTTCTTTTTACGCTTCTCGTTATGCTAATTTTTTCTCGAATGTCATTTGTCATTGTAATATAGAAATTACACGATACCGCAAAAAAATGTTACTGTTTCATTTCTTGTACGAGGACATGGAAACTAGAAACGGTAATTTTTAATTTCAGGAAAAATGTGTGTAATTCGTTAGTCATATTAAAAAGAAAGGTGCTTAAATTTGTTTAATTTGAAGAAAATAAAAATAAAAATAAAGATGAAAGTATGCATGAAAGTATGCATACATGTAGTAGCACAAAAGTGAGAAAAAGTTAATTTCGAAAGTTGCAACTTTATTCTTTACAATTACTGCAGACTTATTATTTTAGTGTTCCAAACATTAGTATCTAATTACTCCTTATTAATTTAATTATCCGAAATCTAACAAGAATTTTAACGACTGGCAGAAGATCGCCATGGATAAGTATCGCATTACACTTTTCTTACGCACACATTCCTCATAAAAGACGAGCCATTATTCGTCCAGCACACCGGAAAACTCGGAAACTAAAGTACTTTCTTTTTAAAGACTTAATGACGAAATTGCTAAAACGCATCTCAGTCAACGAGTTTGTTTACCCGGCAGGCGTTTTACGACGATCTCTACAAAATCCCGGCAGAACCTAAAGAGTTTCGAAAAAAATAATAAAATAAAACGAGCACGAGCTTTACGGACGAGGACGCGCGTAGAAATCCGCCAGTTTTTGGTCGATCCGCAGTGTGCGCAGGGAAATTTTTTCAATGAGGCGCAATCTGCTCGCGTTCTTGATAGTTCGGAGCGCGGATTTGAGAGGAACGTTACCGTTGTGAGAAATACGACGTTTCCTTGTTTTCGCACAAATTGTTTTGCTTTCACTGGCGTCGTTTGAAATTGCCTTGGTAATGTAGGTTTGAAGGTTTTTAAGCTTAACTTTCTCGTTTTTTGAATAAATTATTTCTTTTTACTTGTTGTTGGTTGGTTTTTTAATAATATAGCTTTAGAGAAAATATTGGAAACAAACTTAAGTGTACTATCAGAGAATATTAGAAATTGCTTATTATTGTTTGCCTCGAAGTGTTCTAGTTTATGGCATTTGCAATTATATTCAATACAATTATTGTATACAATTTAAAATTCAAAAGTAAATATTTTTCAGTAAATCTGAGAACGGAAACTGGATTTGATGTATTATGTCTTATCGCATTATGCGATGTATTATGTAATAAAAAGATTTAGACCTCGATTTGAGATAACCACAAATAACTTGTTACATTTCCAAATGAGTTAATTACGTAATTCTCTTAAACACAGTATAAACAGGGGCCAAAATAAAAGTTTTTAGTACGAAAAATATATATCGTCACTTGAACAGTAAAGTGTTAAATTTTCAATTATCGCTTAAATATATGTGTGTATTAATTCTTAAAACCACGTTCATTCTGCAATTAATAAGTATACTGCGACTGAAATTACAAAATATAATACGATATTCTTGAATCCAATGACGCGTAACAAAGAAATGAGTACACCTCGAATTGTCGTACCGTTACGGCGCACGTTCATTAACATTAACCTCGTTTATGCACAGACACACAAGAGGTGTCGATTAAGAAATCTCAATAAATTTAACTCTGCTCTGCAATAAATTTAGGACTTCAATTTCTCCTTTTGTATTTCTTTAAGCGAGAAAATCTGCATTCAATGGAAACTTAATTAAAGAGCTATTTTATCAATTTGTAAAAGAATTAATGATGCGCCTAAGTGATACACTGAGTAATGGACTTTGCGATAGCGATTAAAGTTTATAAAGTATTCGAGTAAACAAAAGATTTTATAATTATTATCTAAGTATTTCATTAAAACTCGTAGTTCATCGCATTAAATTACTTATTCAAGTACTGGTTTAAGTAGGAAAAAAGCACTCGCTTAACTTTTTATTGGTTTTAACGTAAGAGTATTGTACCCGGATGTACTCTGGCAGTGAAATGAAGCTTCTCTCTATTACCAATGTTTATGCATTGTATCATACGTTACATCGTAAATCGTTTAAAACAATAAAGCAAAGCACTTGTAATATTTAGAAATTTATCACTTCTAGGCTCAACCATATTAGTAAGTATATCTACAATGTCAATTACAATTTAATATGGGAATTTACAAAATATAACGTTGAGTTCTTCCAAACAGTATCTCATTATGCTTGAGATTGCAACGATAGCGATAGCTCCATATATATCGGCATTTAAATCCTCGCGCTTTAAAACATTTCGCTTTTTCATTTTTCATCGTCATTATCACAATGCGGCAGCCGCAGCAATAGGAATAAAGCGATTAAAACCCTCAGACGTCTCTCGAGTTTGCGGCGCATCCAAAGAAGAGCAAACCGAGCGTAACGATCCTTCCTTCCTTCTTTCTTTCCTTCTTTTTTTTCTAACAAGCTCCTCCGGTCGGGACAAATAGCGCACGCACTCGGTGAAAAAAAAAAGAAAGCAAGCAGGAATAAAGAGAGGAAGAAGTCGTACACAGAACACAGAGAGAGAGAAAGAGAGAGAAAGAGAGCGAGGAGCGCACTCATCCACCCCAGACGTCTGAAACGACACCCGAGCCGCAATCAGCGCCGACGACGACGTCGCCGCTTCGTCCCTTCGGTGTATGCGTGCGCATGCGAGTACCGAACGCGCGCACGTGACGTTAATGCCGCATAAAGTCGCCCGCGCGCTGTAAATATAGAGAGGCCCCGCCGGACGAGAATAAGACGCCGCGCGGCCGGGAGCAGGAAGATGCGACTGCATGCGCCGCCCGGCGGATACGCCCGAAATATGACGGCTGCTTGGATTCGAAATTTTACGGGCTGCTTGAGGTCTCGAACGGGAGGATGATAGGGAGCCGAGGCTTTTTACGGGATGGATGAGTGTTTCTTTTTTTTTTATGGGAACGAAGTGGCGTCGGCGATGGAAGGAAAGGCTTTGTTTTAGGGCTCGGAAGTAGGATGTTTAGTTAGGCTTTTTATAGTGAGTGAGGGGAAACCTTGACTTTCATTGTTCTGTGTCAAGAGCTAGGCATTGCGTAGTCTGTCTTCACAGAAGTTTGAAAACATTGCTCTGTTTTTAAAGAAAGCCGCTTATGAGAATCGCGGTTTAGAATCATGTAACTGCTGGAAGAAATATTTAGTAATCTTTTAACAAGGTTTTCCGTGAAACAAAACATAAATGCATACGATTTTTATGCTTTAAAACTGCCAACGACTATTTAAGTTTACTTGAAGTATCGCGTAAAAGCAACAAGATTGAAATTAAAAAGAAATACTGTGCTCGTAAAAAATTATGCCTGGTGACATTTCGGTTGTTAAGATAAAAATTCTACACAAAACTTCAATTTAGCGTGAATTTTTTTACAATTCTAAAATACAAATCAGCATTGCATACAGCTGTTACATAAAAGGTAAACTTATTTACGCGTAAGAAATGATAAGAAACACCATAAACCAAATAGTATACTTTACGTAGTTGCAAGTATAATGACGTACGTTTGTTTAGTCATGCAAATACTATGTAAAGAAAGTTATGCTCTACTTTACAATACTCATGATCTCTACTTATTCCATTCAATCACTATGAGAATTTCAGTAGACGGAATAGTGAAATACAATGATTATTTAGATGACTAATAAGATTTTGTAATAATAAGTTATGAAACTGATTCATACCATAAAAGATTTTTTTTCAGTATTTGTACGAATCAATTATTTATAATGAATATGATAAAACTTGATATCGAATTTCCTAATTCTTTTCTATTATTTTACAGTTTCAGATTATAAAATATACGTTAAAATACTTATTATTACTTTTAAATCGGCATTCTGCTTCACACAAAAATATTTCTGTACACTAAATAATAATGCTTATAATATTCTCCCCTGAAAATTAAAGTTCTCTCAAGCAACCTAAACCGCATTTCCGAAGTTTAAAACGAAACAGCAGGTTTGAAGAAAATGATTACTCCAGAAGCAGAACCTTTTCCCGTCTACATCAGTCGGGAGCGGAACACCTTTACCTCTCCTAAGTATACAGTTCACCGAACAGAGGATACATCAATACTCGCGGCTCTTTCCGCAACGAGTTGCCTATCTCGCGGCTCGAACAGTAGCCTCTCTCGGCCGCGGCAGCAAAAACTAGACTCACTTCCTCCGCGGTGGCGCGCGGCTATCCGCTCTCCTCCCTGCATCGGCATTATCTCTCGCTCCCTTTTAACGAGCGGCCCCGCGAGTTGCCGCAATTTGCCCGTCGCGCGAATATACATCCCTTTATCCGGCAAAGCAGCACACGCGAGTCCTTCGGCTTCTCGCGCGCGCACAAAAGAAAGCCAGCGCACGAGAGAGGGAAAGAGAAGCAGGGATTGAGACAGAACGGAATGAAAGGGAGAGAGAGAGAGAGAGAGAGAGGCTCGGCCCTAAAGCGTGATTTCACGCTTCCGGTGCAGCGCGGCACGGCAGCAGCCGCGCTCGTTCCAGCGCAGTTCCGCCGTCGCGTCGCGCGACGCCAGCTGTATTGCTCTCCAAACCCGCCGCCGCCGCCGCCGCCGCCGCCGCGGTGGCAATTAGCCGCGATGCAAGAGCGCTTTGCTCTTTCTCTCGAAATAAGTTTCGACCGCCGGTGAGTTATGCAAATTAGCGGTTTTCAGGGAAGGTTGCGCAACTCGGAGGCGCAGTTGCGCGGATTTACGGATTTTTATTTATCCCATTGCGAGTTCGTTGGGGGGGAGAATCGATTTTTCTCTCTATTTCTGCGAAAGTTATCGATGTTAATTTGGTGCGGGTTTTAATTGAAATATTGCGAGCACTTTCGCGTGAAAAGCGGGAAAATGCAATTTATTAGAGAATTTTAAATTCCAAACACCGGATTGCCCGCAGGCAAGTGTTCTAGTTTGATTTCGAACCGATGAAATATTAGTTTACATGAACTCGATTCGCACGAAATTTATTCTATATCAATTATACCGACGCTCCAACTAATCCCTGCAACTAATTTGCCAGGCGACTCCGCGGAATTATCTCCGCAAAAGTAAAATGAATAATTACACGATTTCTACATCCAGTATCACCTGCTCCATCGTCCATTACCATATTTTACACTTTCAAATCGCTCCTGTAAAATAAAAACAGCTGCACAATATTGACGCGTTAACTTTCCCAGCTCTCCGTCGCTCTCGCGCCGATTACTCGCGGCCGCTCGACTTCTTCCCGATGTGCCACCTACCAAGAAAGCGCGTACGTACAGTCCATTGTGAATTGGCATTAAGGCGACCGTCGTCGTCGTCGTCGTAGCGGCGTATATTATCCTCGTTAAATGCCTATCACGCTCTCGGATCGCTCCCCGCGGCGGCGGCGGCCTTCCACGTCGGGAGAAGAAGAAAAAGAGAGGCGACGTACGTCGCCGAGGCATGCGGGTAAAAAGGAAAAGTGCCTCTGTCGCCTGGCAGCGTTGGCTGCCGGTTTTCATTGCTGTTTCGCGAGCTGTCCGTCGGAACTCCTTGAATGAGTCTTGGCTTTCGTGATGCGAAGGTCGCCGCTTAGGCTGATTGCTGGCTTCTTTTCTCTTGGTCGATTTGGCTTAAGATCGACGGTGGATGGCGTAAGTAATTAGCTGGGTTAATGTACGAATCGACAGTTGGATCACCGTCGTAAAAACTTTTGTAAACAAACAGTGTCTTTTTTTTTTAATTTGCAACGATAACTCTTTAGATGAATTTGTGTAGAAAACGTAGAAATTGTATCTTTACTGTCTGCTTTTTTAATCTTTTATTCTTATTGTAATTTATTATACTTCTTATATAAGTTGTTATTCAATTTAATTTACAAAATTTGTCTGTGTATTTTGCATGTCTTAAGTGTCTAATGCTTATGAATTCAATACGTTGTTGTGCATTTGCAATGAAGCTTATATTGATAGTTCTCAAAGTGCTCAAAGTATGTTCGTTTAACTCGAGCAAGAAAGCGTGAACTTTCAGATAATGTTCACGATTTATTTTTCATAAATAGCTCAAATTGCTGACTCTACAGCACTTTTTATTGGAAAGTTAAAATTTGCACATATTAATAAAAGGTCAATAATTTAAATCATTGCTTATAAAACTATTGTGAATTATAATGTCACAGACTTACAAGAAATTAAAGTAAACTTTTATTCTAAATTTTTCGGCTAACGTTCTAAGATAATTGCAAACATTGTAACGAGATTTGAATATACATGAAAAATTTTACTACGTACAATCTTCATTTTAAGCATACTGTACAGCAGAGAAAAAAATGGCAGGCCGTTACTCATCGCTAATTACGAAACAAATCGCGCTCGGGAAAAGATAAGCAAGCTTCTTATCCGATCCTCCAAGTGGAGTTTATTTTCAAATCGCTAATCACGGTTGGCCACCTTTCGAGGCAGATACAAGTGCTTTTTTTGAATATAAAACGTTAATAAAACCAGTAAATGTTACTTCCGCGCGTTTAATAACACTGCAAGACCGACTTAACAGAGGAATGCCAAGCAAGTAGACATTTTTATCGTACTGTTTTCATGAATCATACTTTCTCGTCCACTGCCACTGCAGTCCGCACGAGTGAAAGAAAGTTTTGTTCTTTATTAGCAGTAAGAGAAAAAAGAAAAGTGTGTCTGATACATCTCATAAACATTAGAGATATGAAATGTAGTACGCCACGAATAATCTTTACGAGTACCCAGCAGATAGTTGGATTATAAATATTTGTACAGATTCTAAACTTTATAAAAATAATTGCCTGATGTAGTAAAACATTATATTTAAATTAAAAAAAAAAAGGATAAAGCATGTATTATTTGAAAGCTTATCTTAAAGTACGCTTGATTTATGTTTCTCTAATGGTATACTGAACCGGTGTCTTAAATCAGCAGCTCCCTTTCTTTCTATCTTAATTTAGAACTTCCTGAATAACATGCTATTTAAGGATTCGGAATAGGTTCGATTAAAGATTACCACGTTCTAAAATTAAAAATTTTCTCCATTTATATAATAACTATAGTAATAATTCATCTGACTACACGATTCGATTCATTTAATAATTTATAATTAACAACGTACAACTTCCACAACTACGAAAACGATTGAAACAAACAAACAATCGACGGCTAATCGAATTTCTGCAATAAATCTGCATAACTACATTCACGAAACACATCGAAATCCCATCGTAAACAAACCTCCAACCACGACCGTTTCCTACCGCCGAATAATCGCCTCTTCTCCCGACAAACTAGCAATTCAACACTCCCATCGATTCATGCACGCTGGAAAAAGGTCGAGGCGAGGCTCGCTGAGAACCTCTGCGAGCACGCAGAACTCGGGGCGAGAATAGGAAGGTGCAGCGAACCGCTTGCTCGGTGTGTGCCATTGTGCTTCGCTCGCTTCAACGAGTTCACCGCTGCCATTTCGCCGTCGGCGCCCGCGCTTTCTGCATTCACGGATGCTCGGAGACATGCACACACACACAGACACACACGCACGCACACGAGGCATCGCCACCGCCTGGAAACGAGCGGAATCGAACGCGGGGAAAGAGTGCCGGAAAGCTTTCCCGAGCCGATTTCTTCGATAATTGATTGGAGGTGTGACGCGCTCGGGGAGATAAAGCTTTCGATCGAGTTTTATTGCCGTTGAAGCGAGGAGGAAGTTGAGGCTTTTGTCAGCTGTTTGGCGGGTTTTGGATTTAGATTTTTAATCAATTGATTTATAGTTTAAGTAACTTAAAAAGTGTGATGATACTTCAAAACCATTTACAATTCCGTGGATAATAACTAACACTGATTCAAACAGTCTTACAGCGTAATTACTAATTCATCATTTCTCAGAAGAGCTATGATTTGCGACGTTGCAAAGTATAATAGAAAGACACCATTGAAGTCAATTTTAATTACGCGCTTGAAAACATTGTAGAGATTTTCATTACCGAATCCACTTCTTTTTTCTAACTTTTACACTCTAATCCTAATAGCTTTGTAAATAATAACCCCAGCATTAAAATAAACATCCATTTACCCAATTATGATTACCCAACCATAAACAATAGTCAATACCCTCAACAACAAGCCCCATTACAAAACGCACTTCCTCGTTATCCACTTTTTAGCCAGGGACCTCGGGTCATTGCCCCCGTATTCCAGTGCACAGCTATACGCACTCCCGCGTCTTTACCGGGTAATAACGAAAACGACGTAATTGCATAAGCGGCTACGGAACGAGAAAGAGAGCCTGAAATTATCGAAAACAATAACGCGCGCGAGAGAGAAAAAGAGCGCGGGCGACGACGGGGTCCTTGGCACCTGCCGGCTCTCGCGGGAAATGGGATGTCCATAGGATTCCTCCGGCCGAACAATGAAGTCGTGTGTCATTTTTTTTTTCCCGTGAGAGCGCGCGAGCGCGCGAGTTATGCATATGCGCACGTACGACGCGAGAGATCATTGTGAGGATCGAGTTCTCGATTCCACGCGGTTTGCGGAGATTTCATTCGTCGACGCTTTAAGGCACGCGCGCGCACTTGTACCGAGTTCGCTAATGATGTTTTAATCGCGGCTTGTTAGCGGCTTGTTAATTAAGCTAAGCTTCGCGTGAAATTTTAATTTTTTTTTTTTCGGGGGAAAATTCGTTTTAGTGGCAAATTTTAACTACCGTCGCGTCGTTTACGTAAATGTTATTATTGACTTAACGGCGGGGAAATTAAAGTCAAAGTGTGAATATTAACTAAAGTACAATCGAGTCGTTAGGTGTTCTTCAAGACATTATTGCGAAGGCTTTAACACACGAAACTGAGCTTATCGGTTAAAATTTTATTGCCTTTATCAATATGATTACGATAAAAATGATCATTGCAAAATTAATAATTCGTTCGATAAAATGCAGTATATCGTAAGCATGATTCGTGCATCGCACATCAATCTTACTCTTCGCTTTCCATTCGCATCAAAACCACATTAAAGCAGCTCGCAGAAAAAAATTCTCAATTAATTGAGAACCGAATCCACTCGTTAATCTATCCAGCACTCAGCTGGCAGAGCCAATCGCGAAAAAGCGTACACAGACGCACCGCGTCCCGATAACCGATAGAATCAGTGGCGCATCCTTCGCGTCGATTAACGAGTCGGCAAGAACGAGCGACTATAAGGCCGCCCCGGCAAATACGGAGCAGTGCGCAGATGCGCGAGATAACTCGAGGACGCGGAAAGTCGCTACGTGTCGCGCGAGAGGAGGAGGAAGAACGACGCGGCTTGTTCAATTAACGCGCGGCTGATTTATCGGGATGATAAGGCTGTTGGATTAAGGTTCAAGTCGGCAGGCTATGACTTAAGCAGAGCGTTTTAGTTGGGTGGTTTTTGTGTTCTGTAGGTTTTTCTCTAGTTGCAGAGAAATGTTGTGGTGATGATTAGTAAAGCTGATGTTTTGAGAAAAATGGGAGAGGATTAAAAATATTTGCTTTTAAATTAATTGAATCGCTAATTGAAGAGAAACGTGGAAGCAACAGACGATGTAGATACGTAAATACGTAAATGAATTCACTGTAATTTTCTTTACTACATTGACGAAAGGTAAAAATGGAAACTTCTCCAAGGTCAACTAAAATAAGGAAGGAAGTTCTTGATATTGTTAAGTACTTACAGCGGTCTAAGCTTCGGTCACGAAACGTATAAGCTTACTTTTTATTGATTCTAACAGGCGAGGTTTTATTATTTTTGCACGAGAACATAAATATAAAAAAATAAAGTAATTTCATGAAATTATATTATCTGACGTATATTAAGCTATTGTAGCCAGTTCATAAGCCCATAATCAAACCATATACATATTTTTTTGCTCAAAAAGCCCATTGGTTTTTAATTTGTTGCTCCAGCCGATTTCCAGAAACGTGACCCACGCTACCTTAAAACTTATTGAGCTATGAGCCACCTCTGTAACTCCGGCCCTAGTTATTATTTCAGCATGAAAGCAACGGCATAGGACCAGCGTTACAGGGGTGGCTGTGCTAGCTGAAGTTTTAAGCTAGCATGGGTCACGTTTCTGGGAATCGGCAGGAGCAACAAATAAAAAACCAATGGGTTTTTTGAGCAACAAATAAATAGCAAAATATAGCGCTATTCTCGTATTGATATCTTTATAAGGTCAGGAGATGGAAAAAGTGGCTATGCTAACTTTAATATTAAGTTAACGTATCCATTGTTTCTCGGAAACGGCTGGAGCAACAAATTCAGGTACGGCGTAACAAATTAACAACAAAGCAACAAAATATGCATATGGTTTGATTATAGGTTTATGAAGTGGCTATGCTAGCTTATTATACGTTATCTGTGAAATTTTTAGTAAAACATCAAATAAAATGCGCGATCTAAAGAAATGTAACTTTTCCATATATAATTTTGGAAGCACAAATAATAAGTAAATGATTTAACTCACTGCTTTTATCAGTAATTTTATCTAGAAGCCATCGATTTTTCCCGAGTAAATATTCTCTATTAAAGATAGTAAGCGGTTCAATACATGATCTTGACATTTAATTAAGAAAAAACCGTTATCTATTAAAAGAAAAAATATTTTATCGTACACGTAATAAGTATACCATCCCCGTTTATCAGTAATTCTTTCGTTTAAAACGATTTTCAATTAATACAAGTTTTAATTTAAATCAAAAAAAAAAAAAGGACATGAACCCCCAAACGACCCGATTCCAGCAGAACCGCCAGAGCGGCGAATTATTAAACCGTCCCTTGCCAAAGTACCAAAAGCCGCCGCCAAGTAGGGAGCACTCGTTCGAACGCAGTCGCTTGCGAGGTTTCCCGCATCGGGAAACTAGTTCAATGAACCTGTTACGCCGGTCTTGCTCCCGATATGACTCATCTCGTTCGCGAAGCGCGACGGTCATTGGGTAAGCCAGTTTCTGAATTTAAATGGAAAAGCGACCGCCTTGGGAATTGTCCTGTTCAGCTTTCTTTTTGGCGAAGTCGAATGACGTGGGAAGGAGGTGTATAATTTTCTTGGTGATGATTTTGAATTTCAATAATTAGATTCTTTTCTTGTTCTATTTAACTTGTAAGCGTAGGAGTGTACAAATGACTCTTGCTATACGAAGTTTATGGCTTTCGTTGAAATAATAATAGCATTTTTAATTTAAAGGCTTTGCCTATATCATATCACCTGATGCTTGATTTAAAAATGCTTTAAAATTTAAATGTCCTTTGAGCTTTTAATTTTACATAAGCTTATAGTAAAACAAAAAAATTCTAAATTCTGAAAAAAAAACACAAACTGACGACGAACACCTTTGTGAATCACTCGGAAATCCGTGGGGCCTTGAATTTAATCAGTCTTCCATGCTAATTTCAATTCAGTCGCGAGTTAAGTCCAACGAACTCGACGAATGCTCCTCCAAAAACACAAAGGATTACTTACTTGGCAAGCGATTCGAAAAAAAACAAAAAAACGTTTAAGTAGCCGACTCGGAGCGGCGCCAAAGAGACGGAATCACTGCCGGGGAAGGCGTTTGTCATTCATTGTCTCGTTCCGCGAAAGGAGGCCGATAACGCACTTACACGTCGCCGGGATTACCTTGCAACTGCAGCAGGCACCGCTTCCTTGATACTAACGGGTTATGCACGGTTATTCGTTTTGATCTTTTTTTTTTCATCTGTCTTAATTAACTAATTGTAAGCTTGTGTCATTGCGAAGTTTTATGGGTTTTGTAAAGTGCGTTTTAAAAAATTATGCAATTAGTATTATAAACGCAGTTTTATGAATGTTAGTGTAGTTTCTAAAGCGTTGCTTACGTTGAATTGCAATGTTTCTGATTAAGTTAATTCGTCATAAAAATTAAAATCTTCTCTAATGGAAACTATTTAATAGACTTACTCAATAACATGTATAGGAAGTAGATTCTTAAACAAGTCTTTAAAATACTTAAAAAAGTTTCTTCTATTTTCACACGAATACATCAAATCCCCAAAAACTCTGAAGCTAATAGCTTCAAAGCAGCCATTTAAGCCAATTCCAGACTACTAAAAATACACTCGAGTATATATCGAAAGCCGCGCGCTTCCGCGCTAAATTAACGACTTTATTCTATACCTAAATTACTAGGACGTTCCATTTCGTGCGCTCATCGGCGCTTATAAAAAGAGCCACTGAGGAAATCAGGAAACGGGAGTAGGAGAGGCAGGAAAAAAAAAGGAAAAAACGCCAGAAACAGATGCGCTCGTTCATTTTCCGCGGCGCGCGACTATGGAAACTAAGCCGCCGCTCTGTGTGCGCGCGCATTTGGAACGCGTGCCGCCGCCGCCGCGCAGACAAAAAGCCGGAATACCGATGCGGCGGGCAAGCGAGTGCGGTAATAATTATCTCATTGCACTTCGCGGGCGCGGCTTTCACCGGGAGTCGGCTGTTTCGCCGTTTTAAACGGCTGAAAACTTTTTTTTAACTTGATAATTATAGTTAAATTGGGGATAATTTAGTCCTGTTAATGAAGTTTTTAGAGTAAGGTTAAACGTTGTAATTAACTCTATTTAGGCAATAAAGTGAGAAAAATAATTGCTCGTTAGCAGAGATTTTAAAAACTTTCAGAATCGACCGACAAGAAGTTTTAATAATACAAATATTAAAAACTGGCAGTACGCATTACAGCAGCTATGCAATTTATAAAAATAGTTTTATTGTACCGCGCAATTAATTCTTCGAACTTATTATTCAATTGAAAGGAGTAACTTAAAATTGCCACAGATCCGCAAGGAATTAGTATATACTAATTCGTGCAAAAAGAAATTGCACTGATCTAGATGTTAGTAATTGAAAGATGAATCATTAGTAATTATTCATGCCTCATACCGCGAACAAAAAAGTATGGCAAACGATGAAATCATATTGTCACTCCCACGATTTAAATACTTAAACGTGCAATTTATTTTAGACACGTAAGCCAATTCATACCGCACCGCCCAACCTAACTCACGCAGTATACCTCCAATCTCCGAAAACGATTGCTATAATAAATCGTTCCTACATTTAAAGACCAAGTTGCAGACACTCTTCCTCGTAACATAAATCGCGCGCGATTAATTAACAACAAAGAATTTTACGACTCAGCCTCGAGACTGAAATCCCCTGCCATTTTCCAAAACGCAATTAATAACTCGATTTTTCCCCAAGCTCTCGCTTTCCATTGCGCAACGCAGCGCCTCGTAAGCGTCGCTTCCCAGCTCCTCCTAATCACCGCGTATCCAAATCCTTTAATCGGCGCGCGAGCAAAGAGCAAGACTCTCCCGATGCACGGATTCGCGCGCGATTTATGTTCTCACGCGACGCCCCGAGCGTTTTCTATCTCTCTCTCTTTCTCTCTCCAGGCGTCATTGGGAGATAAAGCCGCGACCTACTGCTCGAAGCCGAGGAATAATGATTACGCCGACGCGCTGCGGCGCCTCTTTCTTTCTCACGGAGCCGCCCGGCTATACGGCTATTGGACTCCGTTTCGTAACGGCGAACGGAAAACTTTTCGGACGGGGTTCGAAAGCGAAATTTTCGGAAGTTGCTTTAATTGCCGCGCGTTTGTTGGGTTTCGAGTGTCGGGGGAATATCGTCCGTTGCGAATTTGCGGCTTAGGATTTGTGAGAATGCAAGTTGTATAGAAAGGCGAATTTAATCGAGCGGGAAATTAGAGAAATTTTTGATTGTTTCGAAAACTTGTTATTTCGTACGTTAGCTATTGAGGGTCGTTAGTTATTAGACCTGCAAACTTTAGAAAGTGAGAAATTTTTCAATTTTCTTTGTTTGGTTTTTCTTAATAGTTTTACCACTGAAAATACATCAAATTCAAACTTTAGTATAATAAAAAAATGAAAGAAAATAGAGGAATTTATTCTGGAATTTATTGCTCTCAGCATTAAAAATACAATTATTCTTCTTCGATTTCAAATAGACATCATGTAAGTTATCAACGTATTTATCCGTGATAAAAACTTAATTTGATTCTTTTGGTCACCCAATTAGAAATGCAAAAATAGTCCTATGAATCACAGTGGTCGTCTCATCATTGCGCGCTTCTCTTTTTGTCCATAATCGTTAAGCTGTTTATCTCGAGACTGATTTGAATAATAAGTTTGAATCAAACTTTTCTCGAAAACAAACTATTTTTCCCTCTAAAGCCGCAGAATAAAACTGTGCATCTCCACTTATATATACCATTGCTTTTGAAGCAAGGAAATTTTCCGAAAACTCAACAACCCGATCGAATCAGAATATTTGAAAAAAACCCCAGTCACGCGCATCTCGATTAATCACGAAGCCATCATCACAGCCCTGTAATTTCCCGCAAAAGCAAACGAAAGTGCGCGACAGTAAACTCCTTCATCATCCGATCTAATGAAGTCGTAATGAAATGAAGAGCCGCCGATGCGGATCGCTTTTCAAACGAAAAGAACTGTGTAATAAACGTAAGCTAATGTTTATGCTTCGATTGACCGACCGACACCGAACATCAGTCGACACCTTCGGACGGCTGATGCTCGCGGTCCCGTTAAAGCTCGCTGGTGTACTTAACGCGAGATAAGGAAAAGGCAGAAAAAAAGTGCTGTTGCCTTCGATACTCGTCCGAGACAAAGCTGGAACCCATTGTCAGGTTATACCGTTGTTAGCGTGTACGGTAGTTACCCGCGCAAATGACGAAGAAGACTCCTTTCCTATTATCTTTCCAGCTGGAATTCCCTTTTCCGTAAAAGCTATTTCGCGTTCGCGACTTTTTATGGAGTATCTGACTTCTCGCGGGGATTGCAGAAATATTGAAGAAGGAATTGTTACTTTTTTTTTTAATTAACTTCGAGACACTCTTTGTCAATTACATTAAATGGCTGCTCTTTTAAATTTCAGCATTTTTTGCCATTTTCAGTCGGGTCTTTCGAATGCTTCTTTAAAGTATAAATATTTCGTTAAAGTAAAACGATTACACTATGAAAACAACGCATTTCCTCTCCCACTTCCACGCCTCTATTTACGGTCGATTTAAAATTCAGCATTTTTTCCTTCGAAGAAATCCGGTTTCGCCTAAGCCATAAGCTATAGCTTCTCTAATCATATTTCAATTCCTGGAAAACCTTTATCACCCGTTCGACTCGTGTTAAAAATTCTCGAAATACCTGTACCATTAAAGATCCACTTGCTCAAATCCGCGTCCACTCGAGAGTGCATCGGCCCTATAAAAACGAACTAGACCAAGAGGCTCGCGGAGTGCAGCGGCGTCTGGAGCGCTGCTCCGGCCTCTTTGAGCCATTTGAAACGCTCCGGAAAATCCGCGCGCCTTCCTGCGTCCCGGAACGATTCGCAGTTTCGACGTCGGACGCTTTGATGCGAGCTGCACACCTGACCGACATTTTCTGCCAAGGTGTAAGTAGCGAGAGAGAAGAAAAAAAAAACGACGAGCGCGTGTTTTCGCCGCTGCCTACCGCGGTGTGTGTGTGTGTCATGCACTTGGGCTCGCGTAGTGACGTTTCGTTTCTGTGTACGAATGACGAAGTCCGCAAGCGAGGATGAACGGGAGTCTCCGCGGGGCTTTCACAACCTCTTCCGAGACGTCACGGAATTCGATGATTCTGCCTGCGTGACGAGTCTCGCGCGCGCGCGAGGCAATTTCGGCTCCTGCTCCGCCGGCGCTTTTACGGGCTTTGTCCGAATTCGTGGCTTTTAATGCGGGCTAACGTATGTGACTGGAGGCTTTTAAAATGAAGTCTTATATGCAGCTGTTTATTCGGTATGGAAACGGGCGGTATTTTTTTATATGTATCGGGTTGACTATCGCAATTTAGAACCGACGAATATCTAATCTCAAAATAGTTAATATTGGTGTGTGGTTATTGTTTGATCGGCAATTCGCAGCAGAGGCTTATTGAGTGTACCAACGATGAGTCAAAGAAAGATAATATATAACAAACATTGAACCGCTCATAAGAAGTAGTTTTACCTTAATTCCGATGTAAGACAATTTGAAAAACGTTCTAAAAAATTTAATTTTTTTTATTGTTTTGATTATTTTAGTATTACAAACTTTTATGAAATTTACAAAAATTGTAATTCTATTGTTTTCATTGCGTTTATAGAAACGACGAGAAAATGTTTAATGTGATCCTTCTGGTTCATTAGGTTTAACGATCGACATTATGTGACCGCGCAGAAAAACTTAACATTGACACAGTAAAGAAGGCACAGTTTATTTATTTTTAAAAGCTGAAAATAATTAATCGATATTTTAAAAATAAACTGGTCTATTTTAATTAATTTATTATATTAGTCCATTATTATAACTAAAGCAGTGAAAACGCGAATTACATTAGTTTTAGATGAATAAAAACCACTTTTCAGACTTTTTAATGCAATAAGAATTTAAAACAATCAACATCTTAAAATGTTAGAACCTGTAATAACAAGAAATCTAATAATACTTGCTTAACAGCTTCACAAAATTAAAAAGCCGCGCCTTCAATTCCAAATCAGCATAGATAAAACTCTAATTAATAAAATTAGAAATGTAAAACCCCCTCCTCCCGGAGAAAAAAAAGTCACCTCTTCCATTTAAACCTTCCTTCACGCCCACTCGAAACCTACATTCCCGCCCTTGAGGAGAGCACACAAACCAATCTAGCATTCGCCGGCTAGTGCCAGAAAGCAAAGTCCCTCGCCCACCTTTGAGGTTATGAACGAGGCGCCGCGCTCACAACACCTGCCGCTTCATGGCAACAAGACACGGTCGCGCGCGCGAGCGCCGAAACGCACAGTGCAAATAAAAGCGAGACAAAGAGGGGGATCAATTGGTGTGCACGCGTTTACTTACCATGTTGACGGCCTTGCAGCTGCAGCGTGCAGCTCTCCTTTTCGTCCCAAGGTTTCGTTGGCCCTTCGATCGACGGGGATGTGCGTGCACTAGATTCAACGATGATTATTCAACGCTTGGCTGCCTCGAGGTTTTTGAACTTCATGATCTGTTGATTTTAAATGGTTATTCAAACACTTCGTGGGAGGTTAGTGCTTCTGGTGGTAGAGAAAATTTTGAAAATCGTGGACGATATTCGTGATGTTGAATGTAATGCGCGATTTATATCGTGATTCATAAATAAGTGACATTATTGAACAGCTCATGCTCGCGATGCCATGTGAGACTGGCTATATATAACTTAAAAGACGCGCGTGATTTTTTTAAAGTAAACAAAGTATGTTGCAGCCTCGTTACTATTGCAATTCAGACACTTTGCCAAAAAAGTTTAAACATCATTTTCACATTTTAATTGTTTAAAAAATCTCGCCTATTTAATAAACTTATCTGTGATAGTATATAATAATTTATTTATGACTAATCAATGTACTATAAAAGTTATAAACTGTCGCGCCAAGATCGCAAAAGAAAATAATAATTCAAACTCAAATAAACATTTATGATTCAAACGAACCCTCATTTCACGATTTAAATGATTCTAAACACTTGCTCAAAACCAGTGGATTCTCCTTCAATGCAACAAAATGCTGCCACGATTCAGACATCGAGCAGACACCTCCACCGATTTACATAAAACATGCACTCTGCCAATAACCCCTAAATCAAATTTCCCTCCAACCACCAGTAAACAAACAAACAACAGCAGCTTAGCTAGAAGCAGCCTCTCTCCCAACGCACCTTTCCGCGCACAAGCAGCAGCCCTGCGAAGGGTATATATATATAATAAAAGCACCTGCACTTTAGCACTGAGCTTGAGAAAAGCGATCGAGAGCGACGCTCTCGAAATTTATCGCGAGTGAGTAATAACGCGGAGCCTGAAGGCAGGCGCGCGGACTCATGTGTGAAGCGGCCGAGAGCCCGGGGGACACTGACATGCGCGCGGCGCCAGTCTCTCTCCGCGACTGAATCGTTGCCAGGCTTAGAGCAGCTGCTCGCGCGCGGAGAACGCTGACTGTGTTGTGCACACGCACGAGGAGCGAGCGAGAGCGGCCGGCCTTCTGTGGGAGTGCCCCGTCTCCTAGGGGCGCTTCCCTCTGCTGTCGTTTACGATTTTTCACTTTTTCGGCTGGGGAAGTGTTCGCTTTTGAGAATGACGTAGTTGATAATGAGATAAGATTTTTTTGCAAAAATTTAGCTCGCTTGTTCCTGGTGAATTTCAATTTTTGGGCAGAAAAAAATATATATTATTGTAAATTTTGTAATTTTTATAACATACGTGGTTTCAAATTTTTATTAATTTCATTCGTGTATAGAAAATGGAAAGAACAACGTTTATCTATCTGACCGTTTTATCTGAAACTGTACTTAAAAATTTGTAAATACTTTAATTACAAATTGTAAAATTGTAAAACATCTATTTTCAAAAATTATTTTAATTTAATAATAATAAATTTACAAAAGTTATATTTAATCTTTATTACTTTAGTTTCATTAAAAAATGAAGCTATCGCGCCTTACATGTGCAGACTAAAAACGCAAAGTAAAAAGTTTCTCTTCTCCAAATTTATATTGTGTATAGCGACAAAAATGAGTCATCTGTCACACTTGGACAGTGTAGAGCCAGTTATTGCGTACCGCTGTACCGCAATGACAATACGTTTAAATGCGAGCATCAAACGAAAGCTAGCTCGTGCATACTGCTTTCCTTTCTGTTTCTTGGTCTGTCCTCTTGAAATGCATAATTTTTTTTATATGAAACAAGGCCAAGTAGATTTTGTTGGTTAATTAGAAAAATAGTAAATTATATTCTGACCGAATAGAGTGCAAAATTAAGTGTGGGGATGAATTTTTTGACTCAAGTCTGTGTTGTAATAAAGCGGTGACACTTTTTTTTGTTTCCTTTTAAGGCAATTTTACTTGATGAGTTGAGAAACCTTTTATTCACTTTTTTATGATTACGATCGATACAAACGCTTAATCTTAGTGTTTAAGAAATGAAAAGATAACAAAATATTATCAAGTTTAAAATATTTTAAAATGTTTTTAATTAAATTTTAACTTTTATATTTTCTCAAAAAGTCATTTCAACTGTAATAGTCGTAATTTTTTATAACTCAAAAATACTTAATTTAATAGGATATTTTTTGCATTTGTACAAAGACGTAAAATGTTGCTCCGGTTATTAACACATTTCTAAAATTACTTTCAAGGTCACTATGTCGCATCTATTTTTTTGAAGCACCTTTAAACGTCACAAATCTTCGATAAGTAAAAATAAATAGAGAACAATGCAAACATCCGTTTTGAAAGCCTATATAACAAATTATTTATTTTATTGATTAAAAATCAAAAATATTGTTTACGCCGATAGCGTACAGAACATTGTAACAAATTTTTTTTTTAAATCCGGGAATATCATCGTTTCTTATCAAAGCATTGTACTTCTGATCGATAATTCAGATTATATTTGTATAAAAAAACTGAATGATCATAAAAATACTCCAATATATTTTAAATAGATACGAAAGCCGTTTTAAAAATAATGTCTGAAGCATTTATTTAAAAAATACCGTTGTACAGCGCATAATTTAAAGTAATTTATCCGTTAATGTGCCAAACATCTTCATATCAAATCATGTTTAGCAAACTATTCAGCGCGATAAATCAATGTATCAAGAGACGGACAACACAGATCACAGAGCTGACACGCGTTATCCAGTGTTTTTTCAAGTGAGTAATTCACGACACACAGTCCTTTGCTTCTTCCGCCTCTTCGGCTGCAGAAGTAGGATGACCAATGCAGCCAAGATCAGCGCAGACCTTCTTTTTTTCTTAGGCGCGTAAAAAGATGACGCATCGAGGATACTTTCGCTTTTGCTGGTATTTCGCTACGTGCATTATGCACTGGATAACTGAAAAATTTATGTAAGACGATTCAGCGCACGACGTTCAATTCATTCGTTTTTACTTTTACGTAACTGCAGACAAATTTTCAGATTGTTTGGTATCGTTTCTCTTCTTTAATTACAAAATGTATAATTAGTGTTTGTTATAGATATATGCGAAGTCCGATTAATAAAGTGATAACTTACGTTCTTTAATATTTAACATTATATTAAAAGCTTAACATACCTACGGAAATATTTGGTATGAGAAGATTTGTAGGAATAGTAAGTACTGAAATTTTAATTAACGTGATTTTGGACGGCTAAAGAAGGTTTACAGGCATAATATTCCTTTCTGTCGCCTGCGCAACTCAATTTTATATTAATATCATCTTCTTAATGATAGCGTTATATTTATATATTTGTAGGTGATTTTAAGGAGATATGCTTACGCGTGTAAGCCCCCCCTGAACTATACCTGGCGCCTGAATGTAGTGAGCAACTCTGTACTAATGGTTCTCTTCCTACAGGGGCTTTTTATACAAATAATTCACTACATAAAAGTATGTAAAATTAAAAGAGTTTTAAAATTATATTTAGGCTTTTTATTTTATTTAAGTTTTGCAAACGTATAAACTTATAGTTAAAACTTATTATGTGAATAAGTTTTATGTAACAAAATGTTTTTAAAATTTTGCACTAATTAACCCTTAGATATTCTAATGTCAAGAAGGGCCACTCCATCAATGTAAAAGTTAATAGAAAAACACATTTTGATAGTAGTTCGGTAGCTAAACTGTGTAATAAAAGTTGTATTTAAAAGGTTTATAACTACAGTAAACATACTCACATATAAGTTAAGTAAACATACGACTTTGGAAAAGGTGCTTGGCACATGTTGATTTAAGAAAGCCCTCAGTATTACTTCGATTTCTAAAAGGATCACAACTACTACACCTTCAAAATTACTGTTTACTTAAAATGTAAGTTTATTTTTTTTTAAACTTTAGCATAATAATTTGGTAAAAAATGAATAGTATAGACTGAGGCTAGAGTAAAATATTAGTAAATATCTACAATTTGTTTTTAAAGGAAACACTAAACATACAAAATTAGAATATTAATCACTATATTTCAGAGAAAAAGTAACAATATTCGTATACCAAAATGGATGTAGTAAAAGACGTTAATTTTGAATTTGATTATAAATTACAAAAAACCATGATATCTTTTGGTTTGTACGAAAGTGTAGACAGGAAAAACCTTAGAACTAAAGCCATAGAGTGAGTATTTAAACAATAAATAAATTAAATCCTTTCGGTCGAAATAAAGTGGAACTTAAATAATTTTTATAATTATACTATTATTAGAACGATAGATACGCTGTTCAAGGACTGGCTAATGACAAAAAATGCTACAGGAATTACGGTTCCCGTAGGATCGTATAGATTGGGTGTTTATGACATTGAATCTGATTTAGATATTCTGTGTATTGCGCCTTATAATATCAGCTTAGGCGCATTCTTTGAATTCTTTACAAAAGTATTGAGAGAACAAAAAGAAGTTACGCTTTTGTGGGTTTGTAGATTACCGATACTATACGTATTTTTTAATAGTAGTTGTATAAATAAGTATATTGTATATTTCTAAATAAAAAACGTTTGCATCTGATACTTAAACAAGAAATGTTACTTATAATTATATTAAATTTTCAGACTATTGAGGATGCAAAAATACCTTTAATAAACTTGAAATTTAATAATATTGACGTTCACTTAGTACACGTGAGTCTTCCATTTAGTGACATTGACAATTCAACTGTAAGTTATACACATATACCTACAAATCATACGTACCTGTATATATTACTAAAAAATATATTTTACACAAATTTTTTTTAAAGGATCTCGCACAATTTTTCTTACTTGATAATTGTTTTCAAAGAAGAAAGGTATTAAGCTCGTATTATGTTACACATTTTTGTCCCGAGAATGACACGTTTAAATTAGCATGTCAGTTCATCAGGATCTGGGCAAAACGTAATGGATTTCATTTTACCTTTATTTTCACTTTGATTTTTATTTAATGAAGCATTTTTACGCGTTATCAGGAAAGGGAATATATGGAAGTATTTTCGGATATCTAAGCAACGTATCTTGGACCCTATTAATCCTTCACGTGTACAATAAATATCTTCCGCAAAACGCCCCTTTATTGATACAAATATTTTTCGAATATTTTTGGGATTGGAACTGGTCCACACCTGTATGGATGGACGGTGAAGTAGAAAATCACTCCTTGGTATGCACCATTTTTTAAATACTGTGTACTTAAACGTTCACTGCGTATAATTCAATTCTCGATTAATTGTTTCTGTGACGTTTATTAAGTTTTTAATCATTTATTTGTCATACAGCTAAAGGACTATGAAATAATGCGAATTATGACACCGGTGCAAAATTCAGCTTATAACGTATCTCGATCTACAAAGACTATTATAGTACAGGAATTGGAGAAAGCTCGGCAAAAACTAAAGCAATTTCCTTGTAAATGGGAAAAATTATTAAATAAAGCAACATTTTTCAAATATAAATATTACGCGGTTATATACGCAAGTAGTAATCATGAATCTGTAAATTATCTGAAATACGTTGGATTTGTGGAAAGTAAACTAAGAAGTATTGTTGGTAATGTATAGTAAAATATACATTAAAATAACCTAATTTCATTTATTATTGAAATCGATATTAAATTTATAATTTGTTTTATGCCTGCCAAGTTAACAACAACAAAAGCAATACAATTATTACATTTTTTTCAATTTATAGGTAAACTGGAAGATTCGGAGCCGATCAAGTTGGCACATGTCAATACTAAAAGATTCAAACCACGAGATATAGATGGGTACAAATTTAGTACAGCGTGGATTATTGGGTTGAAGATCGTAAAAGATGAATGTGAAATGGATCATTTGATTGTTTCCTCAAAACTAAAAACTATTCTTCAAAACGTATTCAACGAGGTTTTCTATGAAGGTATTTAATTATTATAATTTATAATATATTTTATAATAATATTTTGTGAAGCATTATTGCAGATATAAATAAGATTTTTGTTTAGTACATTCAGTAGGTGTTTACTAAAACAAAAAAAAAAAAAAAAAAAAAAATAAGATTTACATTTAATTTTTACCCACAGAATATTTTCTCTAATTTTTATTTAGAATTCAAATATTCTATATCTTATTTATGATTTTAGGAACGAGACGTACAAAGCAAGACGTAGAAAGCGAGGAGCATTATACAATAAGCAAATATATATGCGACAGAGCAGATTTGAAAAAGCATTTTCCACCTGAAGAAATTATGTTTCCTAATACCCGAAAGAGGTAACTAAAGTAAAAAAAAATTATATTTGAAATTTTAATTTAGCATAACTATATAATTATACCGAACCCTTACTTAATCATTATAGTTTTTTCTGATTTATGATGTAAATATCTATTTTTATGATTTACGTTGAAATTTGACCATTATTTGACTATCAACAGGTTTAATTTATAATTATTTTTTTAATAAAACAAAAACTAAAACTTTACAAATCTAATATAGTAACGTAGAGAAATTTACGTTAATATTTATGTAAGTAATAAATACTATATTTATAATAATTGTTTTTATAATATTAATGTACATTTTTATATATGATAACTCAAAAGGTATATAGGTTTAATAAATTAACTTTATTAGCGATAAAAAATAGAAAATATCTGTCATTGTAAAAATATTGCGTCTTTAATCATTTTTAATTATAAGCTATTTTATCCGTAATATCAACGAACTAGTCTGAACAAAATTGTATTAAGTAAACGTAAAGTAATTTCAAACAAAAATGAAATTTTTACTGGTTGTTCCTTCACCAGAAAGCAAAATTTCTAAAGAATGTCGTAGTTCATAAATAGTAATAGCAAAAAAGTGTAATAATTAAAGTATATTTTTCAGGGATTTATAAATAAAGTAATGCAGAAAATAAACCATTGTTTTATTCTTTTTTAATATTCATAACTAATCATTCAATGTTTCGTTATAAATTTTGAATACAAAACATCATATATTTACATCGTATGGTTTTGATCGTTTTGATGACAATGTTTAGTGATTTTTACGCATTCCATCTCTTCATCGCGCATTTTTTTTATACTCATAAATAGAACAATTGCTAAAGTATTCACAAGTATTATAAATTAAGTTTTGATTTTGGAAATGAGCTTGACGTTTATTTATGTTCACTCTCTCACTCTTTCTCCAAAATTCTCTATCGTTACAAAAATTGCGTTTGCCTTGGACTCATTCACATGTATGACGTATTTTACTCTAAAAGCTTGCATGAAAAATCATCGCAATACAAAAAATGCTTGCGATTGTATTTTGAAAAAAATAATGATTGTTTTATTCGGTCCACTCTATTTCGCTTCTGTTAACAAATACTGGCACTATTTATTATTCGATGCCTTTTTTTAACAAGAAATACAAAATATTATAGTTTGCGATGGCAAAGTTTGTGGGACTTATGACTAGAGCGCATGCGCACTATTTTTGTATCAATCTTTGCAATTTTTAATATTTTAATATGTGAGAAGATTTTTGATATTTTATATCGGTTTTAGTCTGGTTTTGCGATGCTTTGAGCGACAATTGAAACACGCACGCAAAATATATTAAGTTTTACAAAAGGGAGTATTAGATTATGTTGTTATTTATAAGTGAGTTATTTGCACGGCAGCAATTTGTAAGATATTCATGATATTATTGTTTTTGTTCGTCAAATTTGCTGCTATGTAACATTGTACTTTTATTTTATAAAATTATAACAGAATCATTTGAAGTAATTCAATAACGATTTAAATAAAAATTATATTTAGCAATTTGTATTAAATTTAGATTTAAAAAAATGAATTTCAATTTATTGTTGATTTTATTATACTTAGAAATTAATAGCGCTTAGTACTATAAATTTTGATTTGTATGTAAAATTGTTTTGTTATATCTTATTATCGATATGGTTAAATAATAGTTGTTCAGAGGTAAAATGCGTCAATAAATAAATCAATAATGAAACAACTGTTTATGTACTTCAAATGATTTATATAGAGTTAATATATTAAACAATTCAGATAATGCAGCAACATAATAGAAGCATTATAAATCTAACAGTTTAAAACAATTTTTATTACATAAAGTAATAATAATAATAATGGAGGAAGCAGAGATAATTATGAACTAATTTATTTTGATAACGTTCAATAAATAATTAGCTTTCATGATTTATGGATTGTCATCAAATTATAAAATTTATTCATCTATTCAATTAATAATATCGCACAAATCTTTCTGATGCTCCTGTAGAGTATTTTTTACAATCTAATCCTCCCCGAAAAGGCGACCAAATGTTCTTTCATATTCTTATTTAGTTGTTTTTTTAAATTCATGAATTAAAACCGATAATAAAACTAAAAGATGTATTTTTACTTTTTAAATAAGATAAATTATTGTTTAATGTTAATTTACTTAGTATTCAATAAAAAATAACGAGAAGTAAAATTAAAAAATATTTCCCAAAATAAAACTATTACAAAAAGATATGAACTATCTGCATCAACATACAGAATGTCACACCAATCAATTTTCTTTTCAACCAGAAAACAAAATGAAAATCTTGAATATTATGCCCATTCTTGCTTTTCATTTAATTACTCTCATTTTTATTCTCTACGATACGCATCTATATTAAATTATTTACTTTTGCAATTGACATCCGTATATTTATACACATCGCACAACGTTGTAGCGAAAAACAATCTCGTAAACGAGAATAGTTTTACAACTCATTAATGTACATAACGCGCTTTTTGACGACAATTGTTTTTTTTTTATTTTTTCATCCATCAAAATCGTCGCGATAAAAAAGCCAAAGAGCATATCCTCTTATACAATATTTATAAGTACGTATAGATCGGCGCTCATATCAATTAATTTTAAACACACCCGTTCTCATCGTTTCCGTCTTTAAATTGTTGATTCGCTGTATATACAATACGCAGTTTCGTAGATTGTGTTTTCGTATTCTTATTGCAAAGCACGCTGAAAGATACATAATTTTAAAAATCTCGTAAGCTTTACAGTTCTTTAATATTTCATTCTTTTCATTGATCGTCGCGTAGATTTGCCCAGTGCAATATTTTTCTTTCTCATTAGTTTTATTTTACAGTACATAATCGCTCGTTTTGCCGAAATTCGAAGAAGATAGTATTATAGGCACTTTTAGGAAAAATGGGTGAACTTGTTATATCTTTGATGAGCTCCGATTTCACGCATGCGATTTAAAATTTTTGTGTTATATTTTCTTACCGACGGAAACAATTTCCATTGCGGACACTTTCTTAAACGGTGGAACAGTATCGTTTGTTCAATTTAGTACAATTTTATTTTAAATATTAATTAGTTTATAAAAATATTCTTGAAATTATGTTTTGCCGCAAATTTTGATCTTTTGATTGCTTTCAGTTTGAATAATTTATTATAATAATGAATAGCGTTTTTAGTAAAAAAGTACAGTTACAAATTATTTTAAACAGAAAATAGTAAAGTTTTTCTTTGTGTTTAATAAAGTTTTAAAAAGTAGATTTCTTTTTCATTTATAATTTTTACCCGCCGAGCCATTGATGTTCCAGCTAATCAGCTAATCATATATCAATCAAATATAATTTATTAATTCAATATAATTTTCATCTCACATACATTTAAATTTATTGAAAAGTTTATAATTTATTGCAATTCAATTGCGATCTTGGTTATAATTGTAAAAATTTTTTACACAAACGATTTTTAATATATTAGACATATAAAAATTTGCATTAATAGCTCGGGTTGTAAAATATAACAGTCACAAATCAAACTCGCATTCCTCTTGATCCATTTATAATTAAAAATGTGAAAGGCTGCATTTGCGAAATCGTAGCGAGCAGAAGTTTTAACTATGACAAGCGCTTCATGAAAGTACAGTAATACAAAAAGCACACTTTTTCTGTCTTATTGACGCTTAAAATGGAAAGGTGCAGAGATCCTCAGAGAGCGTCAAAAACAAACGACGCATATCGCACACTATACACGAAACAATTCATTGCTTCTTCGTTGACCATTGCATTTATTATTTTTTTTTTTTTTTATTTATTTATCTATCTTTATTCTGCTTTCTTTGCTATCACCTAGTGGAATTGTTTTTTTTTCTAATTTACTAATAGTAACAATTATTATTTTTATCATATATATATATTACACGCATCCACGGCCCACAGCTGTTTCTACGTACTCCTTTGATAAAATAATTTCCTTATTTATTAACTTTCTCTCGGTTGTCTTCGAACGCACGTGCACTTGCAAACCTGGTTCTTCCCCCCAACAGAACAATTTCAACAAGCTTGTCATTTGTATTAGAAAAAATATAAGTTTTGATTTAATCACGTATTTATTGCTGATTGAAAAAGTAATAACCATTTATTCTCGCTTCGCAAAAAGCATTTTAAGAAAGAGAACATTTTCTTCAATTAAGTAACGTGGGCAACGCAGCCGCAGAAGGGAAAAAGAAACCAGTTGCTCGCTTTCAGATTAGCGCAGATCATCCGTTGAAGAACGTCATCGGAAGACCATCAAGTTATTTTCCCGTTGACCGGACACGCAAGCGCGCCTGATTTTTTTTCTCCTTTACATACTTTTTCCTCTTACTTTTACATCGACATTTTCTCACTGTTCCGTCCTGGTTTACTTTAACTTTCGTTTTTGATTACTTCTCCGTGTGATCGTTCAACGAATATTTATATGATGAACCGCAGGATTAAAATACATCGATTTACGACCTTAGAAGTCATCATTTATTAATGGGTATACGCGCATACCATTGTCACATAATTATTTCAAAGCGTTTATTGATTTACTTAAACTGTTAATCTTTAAGCATGCTTACGTATTCTTTCTGTGTCTTTGTCTTTGTGTATGTATTCGCGTGTAAATGTATACATAAGGCGTACGTTTATTTTTGCGACGGAAATTAAAAACCAAGCAAAACTGCACGTTATCTTTCATCGTACATTTATATATATATACATCGTACAATTTGTTTTTTGTGATAGAGCACTTATACATTACTTTTTGGTTTTTTATACTTTTTCTTGTCACGCATACTTAAATTGGCACTGGCGTCGAACGAAATCAAGATTGTTTTCTTCTTTTAAGTTTTTAAAAAAAAGTCAAATTATTTAGCGTAAAGCAGCGAATGATCAAACGCTTCGTCTTACTAAAAACTAGGTCCAAAAATAATAAATAATCGTAGTCTCAAGGATTTCAATTATTGGTAACATTTCATTTAAACAAACGAGTACCCGACTATTTACTGTATAGGTATTTAACCAAATTTTCAACTGAATTCTTGGGAAAGTTATGTAAAGCTCGAAACACGTGTTTCGAGTACAAACTTCTAATAAAAAAGCATTAAGATTACCTTATGTAATAAAAACGTAAGCAAATGTTTCGCTACTTCACGAAATATTTTGAACACAAATAATTTATTGTTTATTTAGTGTACGAACAAAAAAATTTCTTAATTAACAAAATTTGTAACTTAAAATTAAATGCGATTTCGGTATTTGTCAAAAAATTATAGTTTTCTCAATATATAAACAGAGCTTTTCTACCGACTAAGCTATAATTGGGTCGATACATATGTCATCTTTGTTGTCATAAAACGTCAAAATCGTAAATCAATCTTATATTACTAGAACAAGAACAATAATATATTTACATGTAGTAAAATAAAACAGTAAAATAATTATTTTAACAATAATAAATCTTTATACACAATCTGAAGTATCTGAATATATAATAAAATTAATAAATCCAAATCCTTTCTTCAACAAAAATATAGTGATTCAATAGAATCAAGCTTTGTCGGTAAAGCAGCAGTCGGCTTCACTTGCAAATAACGAAGAAACTGCGCCAGAATTACAGAAAAAATTTACGCTGCCGGCGATGACACATGTTACGCTACGAACAAAGACGACGACGACGAGGTGGCTGTCGCCGATGCCGGGCTCTGCTCGAGCCATTGCAATCAAAACAGACCCAGCTTGGTCTTGAGAAAGTCCTTGATTGGCGCGTAGTAATGGACCCTCAACGCAACCATTTCCGGAGTCTTTCTCAGGCCCTCGAACAGCTTCGAATCCGTTTCGAAGACAAGCACAGTGACGATGAAGAGCACCGTTATCGTGATCATCAGCGCCGGTATGAAGAGCTTGACCACGCGTACTGTGCGCTTGCGCAGTCGCGACTGACCGACATTACCGATTGTACCGGCCGTCGGTGGCGACATTTGACGCAAACGGGACGCAACGCCAGGAGACGTGGCGGTTAATGCCGCATTCGAGGACGTTAACGTCTGCTGAACGTTGCAGATTTTCGAGTTCTGGAGTCGTTGGATCTTGGGGACAGGAGTGATAGATCGACTACTGCCGTGAGGCCCAGGCTTGCCACCTAAACCTGTCGCCTCCAGGAGCTGACTCTCCGATGATGAGTGATCAAATGAATCTCGGAAGTAGTAGTCACTACCATCAAAATCATGCTGACAGACTGTAAACAGAATAACGAAAATTTTTGTTAAATGGTTTAAACTTATCTTTTTATTTTCTATTTGTTTTGTTTCAATGAAGTTATTTCAATTGCTGAGAAAATACTTTTATTAAACGATCATTGTTAAGTGAAATATGAATTTTAAAGGAACGCAGTAGTCAAAAGATTTTCTCAGTAATTTTATTCTTAAAATGCATAGTGAAAATTTACTTAATATGAGTTTTAACATTTTCACTTATACATTTGTACGTTAGATGGTGATATGAAGAAATTTTGTTACTACTGCTTATTCTACCCTGCTTCGGCTTACAGAATGTAATCTTTATTTGTAAATAATTATTATTATTCATATATAAATGTATTACTAATAATCACATGCTTAGAATTAATTTTAGTCATGAAATTGGAGTTAAACATACCGAATAAGTATTATATATTAATAGATACCTAACACATTTTCATTGAAAATGCATTCATTATCTATATTTTATAATTACCAAAATTCTTTTTTAATGAGGAGAAAACAT
The DNA here is from genome assembly GCA_900474385.1 of Ormyrus pomaceus. NCBI lineage: Eukaryota > Metazoa > Arthropoda > Insecta > Hymenoptera > Ormyridae > Ormyrus > Ormyrus pomaceus. Next base: position 6,411 of record UCOM01000552.1, on the reverse strand, counting down.
AATGTTATAATTTCTTACCGTATTTATTTCTTTGAATGCATCTTGCCGTTCTAATTAAATCATTTTACCTAAATCATTCCATTCACAAGTTTAAATTTTAGTTACTTTATTGCTCTATCTAAGTTTCATAATAAATAAGAAAATATATAGAAACTTAAAAAAAAATGCAAAAAAATATTTCAATTCCCTCCAGTAAAAATGGTTAATTAATTAAAATTCATGCCAGAAAATTTTAATTTTAACTTCTAAGAAAACAAATATAGAATTTGATACAAGCTATAATTTAAAAAAAGATACCATTCACATAGCGCGCAAAATAGAACAAGCTTAGCTATAGCACGATGAATTATTGTAAAGTAATTTAATCTTTATAGTTTTTTTTAAGTTTAAGCTGTACAGAGGAAATCGTACGAATACATGCCAATACCTTAATGCACATCATGAGAAAAGGACTATTAATAGTAGAGAAAACGCACTAAAAACAGCATGCATTTATGCGCAGGTTTACCTTTAGATTCAACATTTTTAAATGTATTTTCTTGTATTTTTAGTGCGTTTATGAGAGATGCCTAAGACATTCATATAGTATCATTGCACAATGATGAAAAAAAAACAAATGATGTTAGATAAAAGCTAAAAAAATATAAAATGAATTCGCCTAAATGCGAAAAGGAATAGTGTCGTAGCAGTACAAAGAGGACAAGGATAAAGAGATCATTTATTTTCTTCTTGCAACATTTCTGAGCGTCGTCAGTTTCAATCCTTCGATGCGAGCCCTCCATGAAGTTATGCTGTGTTGCGTGGGTCAATTAAAAACACTGAACAACCCTCTTCTTGCCGACGTGTCGAAATAGAAACCGAATGAGCATCCAAGAATTCGACTCTAAATTTCGACACGTCCGTTAGAAAAAAAAAAAGATTAAAAAAAAAAGAAAAAGAAAAGGAGAATTCAGGATTCGAGAACGATCGATGCGACGAGTGCGTGCGGGCGGGGGGTGCCGCGTCGTCTGCACGTCGACTCACCTGCACCGTCGACTTGGTCCTTGGCTCCCTGCCGGTTCCTGGGCTGCCTGAGATCGCCATTGGGCAAGGCCCTCGGCCGCGGCTGTTCTAATCCGTCGATCTTAGTCGTGGTGATCGGCTGCGAGGAGGAGGAGGCGCTCGCGTTAACCGGCGTCGGACTCGGCCGGAACTTGGCCGGGGCGAGCGATCGCTTGACGATCAGGGCCGTCGACCTCACGACCTTCGGGCTTTTCTCGAGGGCATCGATTTTCTGGCGCACGACGTTATCGATATCCCGGCCGTGGAGCTCTTCGGAGCCTATCACGATTCTCTGACTATAGAGGGCTTGCGGACGCGTCTGTAGGGTGCTCTTTGGGAATTTTAGTTTTTTCGCTTGGTTTTGAGTGGTGGTGGTGGTGATGCTAGTACTTGTCGCGGTGGTTGTGGTGGTGGTGGTAGAGGTTGTGGTGTAACAGGTTGTGGTGGTGGCACTCGCATGCGCATTTGTTTCGTCTAACGCTAAAAAACAGAAAGAAAACAGACGGCGGGAGAGCCCAAAATGAGAGAGACGAAGCGAGGAAATTAATAACGGAAAAGCTGGTTAGCGGCCGCACGATCCGATTCGCGGAAGGTTGAAAGGCCCGGAGCTTCTGTCTTTTCAACGTTCAAAAGTACCGGCTCGGTAGAAGAGGTCATGAAAACAAGTCAAAATTCGAAATTTTCTTTCCCCGATTCGATAGACGCGTGGTAATTTTTCACAATTCAACCTTCTTTGAATTCGACGTGACAATTGACGCATAATAAAGGCGAAAATAACTTCAGAGTCGGAAGCCAAGTTTGTCGGTGAGAATTTTCAAGAAACTATATACATTGAAAGAAGGTATTCTTGTAATAATTGGTAAATTGAAGCTTGGATTAAACGAGCAGACTTTGCTTCCGTGCACGCCAGAGAAACCAATGTCCATGCAGTACTTCGGTGGCTATATATCAGGTCCGGTAATTTTTATCCTTTTAACCCGACATGAACATGCACATAATCGCAGTGTGTCGAAGGTCATCATATTTAACACAATTTACGAAAATATTTCATTTACAACGTATGAACAACAATTTCTTTGCGTACGTAAATCGACTTCTGGGTTATATAGACTTCCTAGATCCTGTGGCTTTTTGGCGAAACGACTGTTTAAGGATAAACGATGTCTATTTTTGTTCTTGATCTATTTTATTTACAGATGGCGACGTAGAATAATCAAGTTTCATTTAATTTGGAAGAAAATAGTTTTTCATTCAGACTATATAACTTACCCGTTGCGCTGAAGAATCTACGATGTTATCGTAATTGGAATATTCTTAAAATATATTATGCAAAGCTTGTACAAACATAGGCAAACATTTCGCAAAAGCATAACGCGAAAAAACAACAGGATCATTTAATAATTAAAATGTGCAGAGAAAAATTATAGTACAAAATAATATAAGATTGAAGATTTCGTTGTGCATTTTTAATCTCATTGTACATTAATTTTTAATCTAATGTAAGTAGTACTATTAAAATTTTGAATCTTTATAGACGCTAAAAAACTAGACAGTAAAATCGATTTAGAAATATTCAGTACTATACTTTTTCCTCTGTAAGCAATTCAAAAGATAGTAAAATTATTAAAATTATCAAAAATATTTTTGCTTTAAAAAAGTATAAAATCTTTTATCTTATACGAATTCTAAAAGCCTATTCGATCACTTTTACCATAATCTCCCCAAGTGAAAGTATTAATCTCTAAGATCTACAATCCTTTAATCTAATCTAATAATTAGTGATATAGTTTAATTTCGTGAATTAATATAAAAAGTGACATTCTTATATACCCACATTAGTTATATTGTACGTGTTAATGTTTAAATCTATCATAAAAAAACACTACAATTAGAAATCGAATAAGTAATTCAGAAAGAAAAACTATAAACTAACTAATTATATCTTATAGAACTAAAAACTCATTCCATTATCCAGTTCCCTTTAAAAGCCTCAGAGCAAAAGGCGCTAAATCCCGCCAGTATCACTATAGTATATATCATCTACTCGTTAAGCGTTAAAATCAACAAAAGAGTAATATAATATAAATAAACTCAATGAAAGTCGTGCACCAACCATTGTTCCTCCTGGCGTGAATCTCCTGGTCCTCGGAGACGGTCTCGAGTAAGGGCAGCGTGTTATCGGGGCAATAAGGCGAGCTCAACGGCATACCGCTACCGATGTCCGACATGCCAGCGCCGTCCAGACCCGCACTGTGGCAGCTCCTCGGCAGGCTGGAGTATCCTGCAGTCAATGGCCGCGTGGCTCGTATTAGTCAAGCTCGTTTACGGAGGTTCTACATTGGTGTATGTATATATGTGCTATATACATATACGTGCAAGCTTGCTGTCAACGCGAATGCTTGTTGCCGGGCGAACAGTTTTTTTTTTTTGTTGGTTTAATTGATGGCTCTTAACGAGTAGTTCCCGAACGATTTGCGGATCGGCTAATGACGGGGCGTTGAGTTTACCGAGGGGAAAATTTCGCTTGAGAAAGCCGATATGTCGTTTTGAGGGTAATTCGCGAATTATTTGCTTGCTCGTCATTGTCGACCTTCATTTTTTCGGGTTTATTTATTTGTCGTTGTCCATCGAGTTAGCGATCGAGTTTGAGTAAATAAAAAAGGACTCAAGAACATCTATATTAATGTAATCACCGGTTCAATCTGAAGGATAAATTTCAATTTCCGAAACATTTTATGAACGTTCAATAATAAAGAATTAATTTGCTTTTAATTAACTCCACTGTAAATATACTGTTTTACTAAATTATTAAATAATTTATTTAATCATGCTGTAAACGTTGTTCACGAATGAATTGGTTTTTCAAAATGAATATGGATGATATTATGTTGCACAAGTTAAAAAATACAACGGAACATCATAATAGAAGAGCAAACATGGCCATGCTATACACCGTAATTATGTAAATGGACTGTTGTTCTATTCTAAAACACTGTTTATTCCTTGTTGTGGAGCAAAAGCCAGTGCTAATCCAGGAATACGTACAGTGAGAAAGATCAAACTAAATTCAGGCAGTCGTGTACAACAACAGCTCAAAGTACGTATTCGAGCGACTACGGTAAACCACAGAGAAAAAAAAAACATCCTAAAACAAAGTAACTAAACAATCATAGGACCACACAGATATATATCAGTGAGCAAAAAGATAAGTAAGGGGGTGCGTGATCGTCGCGGTGCCGGTGTCTCGGTATTCCATAGTAAAACGCGGCTGCATCCGCGGTATATACGGCGACTGAAACCGACGTTATAGTGTGGGTGAATGAAAGCAATGTGCCGTTTCCTGTACTAACGAATTTCAACAAGATCCTGACTGGGTGTGCTGGGCGTCGCGGGCACGCTGCTTGCTTTGCGCCTGAGGCCCGTCGAGTGGCAGCGCTGGATGGGCGGCTCCTCCTTGCGCAGCGGGCCCGACTCCTCGAGGACCTCGCGCTCCGTGCGGCCCGTGTACTTGAACTTGGTGCCCCAGGAGAAGATCGAGCCGCCGCTCATCACCGGCGCGTCCGAGGCCCTTGGCAGCCTGTGGAGGTTCAATTGGGAGGTTAATTGCCTTCGCGGTCTTGTTGCTACGCTGCTTTTTGGCGTGAGGAAAGTAAACGGTGCTCTGGGATGATTTGCGATGGATTCTTGTTTAGTAAAGTTGAAAGCTTAAGGTTACTTGCAATAGAAATTATGATTTATTTTTAAAAAGAGTTAATGGAAGTTTAGTACCAGCTAAGCCGTTGATCTTTTAAATTTATTTAATTTTCTATTAATTATTTTGTTCAAGTAAGTTAACTTTTTTATTTCTTTAAGCAGATCTTGAACATGTTTAGTTAACGGATATATGTTGGCACCTAATAACTATTATGAGCAAAAATGGCTAGATAAAAGTCAAAAGAAAGCAGAACAAATAGAAAATAGAAAAACAGCAAGTAGCTTCGAGACTATTTAACAAAATTATTTGAAAGAAGTTTTAATTGGTAATAAAAATGGTTATAACATAGTAAGTCACACAGTTACATTGTCGTACATGTTGATTAAAAAAAATGTATTTTCGGTGTTATCTCGGGGAGAAAGCTTATAATTCTATACTAAATATAGAATTTATTTATGTAGATTTACTTTTCATGATCACGATGAATTCACTAAAGTAGGTATTATTATACCGTTTCTTCCGCTTGTAGAACTCAATTTATTGCAAATTGAAGTACTCTACTAAACGATCGATCTTAACTGCTTTAAATGCACTCTCAAATATCAATTATTTGATGAAATAAGGTTGGAATGAAAACCAAGTACTTCGGAAAGCATTGCAAATTGGTCGTATTATTGACAAGTGTTTGGCTCGACACCTATTTCCGAAACTACGCTGCTCAATATCTGATAAACGATGTTATTTTTGACAAAATTATTGAACCTGTTAAAAACCTTCGATTAACATGAAATGCAACCTGTCCCGTGGATTAATCATTTCTAATTTGACAGTTCAAGTCATCTAGAATGTCAATCAAGTTGAAAATCAAGTTACATCTACCGCATCAAATCAATCGTAATTCTGTTCAATATAAGATGCTTAAATTTAAAATTGAATTAATTTAATTTAAAATTAACCAGTTCTCCTTTACATTCTAGTGCTATTTCAGTAACTACTAAATTTCCAACAGAGGAGAAATTGTTATAGGAATTTTTAGCGCGCGTAAAACATCAGTCTTTCCTTGCGTGTTTTGCCGACATACTCAAGCCTCGGCGGTCGGACTAAACAAATTACTCACATTTGAATCGATACAAACAGGTAGAACGTCTCAAGAGCGATGATTTCAAAGCTTCAACACTTATACTTTCCCCTAAATTAAGAAATTTTGTAGAAATAATTCTAATAATTAGAATAAATCCTATCCGGAACCTTTAACTTTAAAAAAAAATCAAGCACAGTAAAAAAGACACTGCCAACTATGCTTTCTCTTTTAGAGATCACTGTAAAAGATAAAAAAGACAAAGACCCGAAAAGTAAAATTTTTCAAATATCGCTTAAATATATAGTCCTAAAATTGAAAAAACAATCCTTAAAAAGCCTTTAAGGTGACTTCGGCGCGCGGTGCCGTATCAAGTCGGGGCCCCAGTGGGTACCTTTTTTGTTTTTGGCAATTTTTAAAATTTCAATTGTAGTGATTACCTCCGAACTAATGTAGATAGTCTTAAATAATCCTAGTTTCGTTAAAACATGAAAAAAATTGCCATTCTTATTGCTTGTGCGTTTGTCTGCTCTTAGTGCGCATGCGCAGAAGCATGTTTACAAAGTTCATTGCTAATATCTCTTTAATTTGATCGTTT